>DWLH01003053.1:0-10000 GCA_018249795.1 Heliconius telesiphe telesiphe | reverse complement strand
TGAAGTGCTTGGCCTTCCGTCGTCTTTTTTCTTTGCTCTTAAGAAAGCTAAATCTTGTCCTCGATCTTCGTACACAACTATGTTGTACTTTACTGAGGCTGGAATACATCCCAGTAGGTCTGTGACGACACCTTTTTCAAGATCTGCTTTCATTACGTCAACGCCTAGTGTCCGGGATCCGTATTTGGTTGCATCTGTGTTCACTGTGCCCAGATGGTCGACCACCTTGCACACCTTGGTGAAAGGGGAAACTCCGTCTTGTCCGTCGAAAAGTGCGATGGTCTTGTTTTTAGTTCGAACTATCCGACATTCCCAGTTCCCTAACCTGATGATAGGCATGCTTTCGTAGTCCGATTTCCTCATGGTGGTCTTACTGGTACAGCCCTTGGTAAGGGCAGCTAGACCAGCTGATATGTAAATAGATTTCTTCGGCTCTACGACACAGAAGCTGAAGCCCAGTTTCTCCTCTCCTTCATCCATAAACAAGGCCACGGGTCTCAGTTTCAAACCCGGAGGACTGATATGTCCATTACCCAGAAAGCGTTAAACGTAGCGGGACTCGAACCCGCGCCTCCTGGACCGCGGGACTCGAGTCCCGCTACGTTCAAATTTTTATACGTTTTCTAATAAGTATTTATCTTTCCTAAGTGTGGAATAACACTTTAAAAATGTTTAAAAAATATTAAAAAAAAAATAGTATTCTCTCTTGCCAAACGATAATTCTTAATAATTATCTTTGGGTAGCGGAAATTTGTAAAAATCTCCCTACAGAGATGCTAACAACATAAATAAGTTGTAACAAGCGGCGAGAACGTATGGCTTAGTGGTCAGAGCGCCTGGTCGGTTTCCAGGAGGCGCGGGTTCGAGTCCCGCTACGTTCAAATTTTTATACGTTTTTTAAATAAGTATTTATCTTTCCTAAGTGTGGATTAACACTTTAAAAATGTTTAAAAAATATAACAAGTCTAGACTATAGGGTAAGTGGTTAATCTTATCCAAGCCGCAATAGCGAACAGCAGTCTTCGTCGTGTGACAACACAATGATGGCAAATTTATTCCTTCTTTTCTCTTTAATTGCTTTTCTTGAATAACGCAAAATTGAAATGTAGGATTTTAGTTTTACCGCTTCCATTGATACAAATCGCTCAAATCGGGTCCCTTTCAAAGATGATTTGATGATTGATGATGATCGCACGGTGCCAAATCTGGCGAGTATGGCGCGTATAGCACGTGTAAGCACTATAATGCGTTTATCAGCCAAATATCGCTTATAAAATAGCGCGGTTTTTGATACCAACCGTGCACCGACTTTCGCCATGTGTAATTCCTCGTGTAAATGTGTAAAATTTTTCTAACCGCTTCTTTAACGGCATTTACAGCCTCTGCAATTTTTATGCTATGCTAAAATTAGGATGCTCGATGCACGCACTCTTTAATTGATTTTGGTCACTGTTTCCGGAGTTGAAACAGTGACAGGGCGACCTGTGCTGATCATCTTCAGTACTCTCTCGGCTTTCACTGAAGCAAGTGCTTATACCACTCAACACCACGTTACCACCCCCGGCATTTAAAACCGGCGTTAAGTAGTGGCTGTATGCCACTGCATTTCGTATCAGGTAATGCCGGGCTCCGGTGCCCAACCCATCTTAAAGGCCGGCAACGCACCTGTAGCTCCGCTGGTGTTGCACGGGGTCGTGGGCGGCGGTAATCACTTACCATCAGCTGACCCGAACGCTCGTTTGCCTTGTCTTTTTCCATATAAAAAAAGACACGCTCACGAGAAAGAGAATTCTCCTCATAAGCTTCTTGCAATAGTTTATAGCGCTCATTCGGAGGTTATTTCAATTTAACGAGAAATTTAAGATTGATACGTTGCTCCTCTTTTTCGTCACACATGGTTTAAGGCACGAGGAAAAAAAACACGTTCGTTTCAAACCGTTACTGCACAGGTACTATAATAGTAACGAAAACGTGTTTTAGTACGTGAATAGAGATTTCCAGATACCCAACACTATTCGTATATCTAGATAGATGAGAAATAACTAAAAAAAACTATTAAATACGATAATCAAATTAACTTCCAAAACACTTAAATATCGATTTATTTCATGTCTAAGCAAATTATAATTAATAATTTATCCATTTTTTGGGGTTCTGTACCTCATCAAAAGGGAAAAACGGAACCCTTTTAGGATCACTTTGTTATCCGTCTGTCAAGACCGTTTTACTTGAGATTCCGTTGAGATCTCAATCTGAAATTAATATCAGAAATTCAGGCTTAAAGTTCCTTGGAGCGTAGAAATTAAGCTTCTAATACAACGCAGTCAAAACATATGAGCATTTATATTTAGTTTTTGCTTCATTTGGTATGAAATTCACCGCGCAATCAAAACCTATAGTGTACTTCCCATACACCTACAGTTATTATATTTACGACGAAGTTAGAAGAACATATTACAATACAAATAAACGAAAACATTCGAAAAGTAAATATTTATAGTAATTTCATATAAGAATAGTTAAAAACTTATATTTATAGTTAATTTCATTTAATATAAGAGCATATGCCCGCAAACTTAAGTTTGTTAACTTTATTCTCCGCATCATCAAAACCTATAAAATATTTTCCAATCACAATCCTGAAATTGGTACAGAACCCGCGGTGGGCGAGTTCGATTCCTGCTTGGTCGGTTGTTTCTTAAATACACTTAAATAAACATTCGTATATTTCAAGCGGACGTAACCGTACGGGTGCCTCTAGTCTTTAAATAGAAATAGTGAAATTCTATTAATATTACCATTTTCATTTTTTTATAAGAGAACGTGTACAGTGCTTAAAAAGTGCACACATGCGAGGGATACATGTAGATGGAGCATTCGAGCATTTCATAAAATACTGGTCTGGTCTGGACTGGTCTCTAAGTCGTGGCGGACGGGTTCAAGCGTGCTACTGTAAACGCGATAGATTTTGGGCTTGTTTCGCACTCAGGGGAATGAAATATTTAGTATTTTTATATTTCTTGCTCTATAACGAAGCAAACCGCGGCGTTGAGTTCCACCACTCCACATGCAATACCTCCAGAATTCAGCGGGAAGTGGACAACTGATTTGTCTTATTGGCAATGGGTGTCTGTTATGTATTAAAAATAATAAATATATTTTAAGGAAAGCTTACTTAGGGTAACAAGCTAGTTCCATCTTCTAAAATAAAATAGGATATAGTTAAAAGACTTAACTATGTGTAATAAACAAATATCGAAAAATATATTTGTTAATTGTAAGAATTCGACGAAATCAAATAGTTTTACCCAGTTTATTTATGCCATAAATTCTAATCCATAAATGTTCTTTTAAGATAAAACATTTTCGACTAGAAAAGGGCTAGAACATGAACAACTATTTTAATCAAAACTTATTCAGAAGTGGCCAAGTAAAAGGGAAACACAAAAAAAATTAACATATTCCAGAAAACGTATAAAAATTCAAACATATCTCTTGGTACTCTACGAACCAGAACCTCTTGGAGACTTCATAGAAATCATTATTAATATTTCATGAATCATTATATTATTACAATAATAGTTTCCCAGACGTCAAGATAAATCCTTAAGTGGTGATAAAGGCATAAATTAATTTATCCTGTTTATTTGTGGCACTCAAAACACTTAACACAATCCTTTATTATAAATATAATAAAGCTATATGTAATTTATGTCTGTACATACAATATTAATTATAATTATTTGTACTGTTAATGAAGTCATTCGTGGCGCAGGGGCATAAACGTGCGACTGTAAGCGCGAAAGACTTTGGGTTCCATTCCCACTCGAGGGTGTGAAATATTTAATATTAGCATTTCCTCGCTTTCTTTTTGTATTCAAATAGAAATAAGTAAGATATGACACATGCCACTGATACATTCCAAGTGCCCGAAAAGCCTCTGCGCTCTCAGTGGTGGATAGCAGGTATTTTTTAAATTTGAAGTAGTAGTTTCTGAGACTAGTACGTTGAACTAAACAAATTCTACCGCTTTATAATATTCGTAAAGATTATATCCATTTCCCCGGTTTGGTAAATAAGTATTGTTTAACGTTATTTAAAATCTTATAATTAGATAGATTATATTATAATACGATCAATTTTGCAAATATCCAAACGTGAGGTGAGTTTTGCCGCTCAATATGCAATGTCCCGAAAAATGGAGGAAATTTGAAGAGAGAAGAGTTTTAAGATTAGTTTGTTTACCCTGTTATGCGGGAAAAAAACATGAACTGCTAATTCTATTGTATGGTGTTAACTATGATAAATTTAAAGACGAGTCCTTAAGAAAACTAGGGTCTAAGTGTTACATAGAATAATTGATAATTAAAACTCCTAAACAAAAATGTCTCAAAAGTAAACAAACAAAGAGAAAAGAAGTGATAATTCTGATACGAGTGAACATATTTACTTGAATTTTAGCTAAGAACATATTCGATACATTTTTTAATTAAATTCTCAATATCGCTTGATTCGTTTGGGAGCTACGATGTCACAGATAGATATACGTACACAACTAAATACATACAGACGCCTCTCTCTTTTCATCGGTTTTAAAAAAAATACTGAATTATATTGATTTTTCCATTCAAATATTGCATACCTCTTTATATTAGGTCAAATATTTTACTTTAAATCATCTTCATTTATATCAGATATAACTATTTGCCGTTATAGCAAACAAAGTCGACAGCAATTGCTAGTTGTTACCAGAATAACTAACAAAATGTATGTCCCAGAATACTTAACCACGATACGCATATATTTTGAGTTTCATTTATTTGCCACAAAACATCAAAACAACAATGTACGTACTTTTAAAGAATCAAAAACCCAGTAAGAGTAGTATTGTGACTAAAATCGGACGCTAAAATGATTTTTTTTCTATTTTTGCTACTAATATTAAATATTGGAAGAGTTACATTAGCTTTTTCTGCAAATTTTAGTATACAATTTCAAGCACTTAAGCCACGTGGATTGAGGATTGCATTCCCAGGTAAAAATTATAACTGTACTTACTATATTATATAAAAAATAGAAACAGAAAAAACTCTGAAACCTGATAATTATTGATAAATTATATTGTCTATCAAGAAAGATTTTATAAATAAAAAAGTATGATTAAGAAATAATAATTACATTACAAAAATAAATGATATCCCATTAAAAAACATACATTTGAAATTAAAACCAACGTAACCGTCAAAAGAATGGGAGATCTATATGGATATAGGGTTCTATAATGTATCATTTATTATTATTTTCCTCTTGTCATGTAATTTGAACGTGTCTTTTTATATGTATACCTGATGTTTAACAATCTCCCAGAGAAATGCTTAATATATATGTCATAGGTATATCTTCAGTCTGATATGGCAGAAATAGATCACTTCAATATGGGGCTATCGTGAGGTAGTGGAAAGGCGTCTGACTGAAAGTGATGGTTTTAGACTCTGATAATACAAAACCCGGTGTTGAGTTAGAATGATGTGTTGTGACTGAGAGAACTCTCTCTGCTTATTCTGTTATAATAAAGTGTGATGATGAAAGAAGTCACAAAGTCAGGTCTTCGTTGTCTCCCTAGCAATTTGTATATACTTGTTTAAAAAAAATTTACATATATTATTGTGGCCATTGTCGAAGCTATAATTTTCATGTTTTGTCAAAATTTGATAGCCAAACAAAAACGACGCATTGACGCATTACTCAACATTTAACTTGGCTCTCATTTCACATTTTTAATGGGGCATTTCACATTTTATATACACAGAACTCTTTTGTTACTGTAAGACAGCGCCGGGCTGATTTCCTTTGTACCAGAGCGAGGAAATGAAAATATTAAATATTTCACCCCGCCGAGTGGGAATCGAACCCACAACCATCGCCTTACAATCGCACGCTTGTGCTCCTGCACCACAATAGCTATTATTATTATTAGATAAAAAAAAAAATCGGGCTATAGCTGTAACTGATGCTTATTTCAGATGAAGGTTTCAAGTCAGTTAATTTCACGGGATTTTTAAATCAAACTGGCACACATTCATGGCAAGAGTATTTGCCGCGTCCATATAAAGGTTGGTGGATTCTTGAGGACCGAAACTTGCAAGTAAATTTAGGAGCCACTATTTATTATGATATCAACATAATATACAAGAATGGCTTGAGCACTTCTGTTCGTGGGCAGTGGACAGTGTAAGTGGTAAGTTTAATTTGGCAAATTTTAGAATCTTTGGTTTATATTTATCAAATAGTTTCATTATTAGTATATTTCACCGATTCGCCTCACTTCGATTATAGATTTTTCTGAGGATGAAGAAAAACCACATTGTTCTATCTCTAAAACTGAAATACAATGTGGCAAAAAACTTTGTACTGGTTCTTTAATCTTCAGTGAAGATTTTAGTCATTCCAGTATTACAGATTTAAAGCAATGGCAATTTGAAAATTTTTATCCTCAAGAACCGGTAAGTTTTAGAACCAATTTTTAAGAATAAAAATAATTTATCCGAAATTCTCATTGGATATGGTTAAGTCGGAAAATACCTCTTTAAAAAATATTTTCATTTACCGTTTTTAAGCAGAATGTACATAAAGAGCGCAGTGTCTCTAGAGTGCGTACGTGCGTGCTAATTTTTATTATACTAATGGCCTAAAATTTTATCGTTTTTGAGATATTATCTATTCAAAAAAATATGAATATTATATGCGCTGTCAAGTGTTGAAAAAAAATATTTACCTTATTTTTCCACCGACTCTATATTTTTGTGTTCTCTTATGTACTTAGTTATGTAACGTAAAGCCAACTGAAAATTATACTTTTTATTTATGGGAAAACAAAAAGTAGATTTAGTACTAGTTGCATTACCCCACAGTAGAAAGCTATAGGACATACATGGAAGTAGCTAAAGAGAACAAATCGAGCCGTTTCCACGTCAGCTAATTATCATTTTTTTAATGCGGTTAAATGTTGTTAAACGCTGCTGAGCTTAGTCTATTCACCAATCCATCAATATGAAGTACCCATGGTAATTTGGAGTCAATAATGATACTGAGAAATACCTTGGAATCAACAGGATCCACGTCTTCAGCATTCAAGAGTACATCGGATTTAGCAATATTCATGTTAGGTGTTCTGAAAATTATACATTTAGTTTTTTTACTATTAAATAGTAAGTAAATAACACTAAATCAATGTACTGCTTTCAGGATAGCATTGTTTTCATCGTCATCTACGTTATGTCGTTTTTTTTAATTTTAAATATCAACGAAGTGTCATCAGCACCCAATATTACTTGTATATGTGCAATAAAATTTAATGTTTCTTATAGATTTCCTTCCATGTAGTTATCTAATGAACTAAAAACTAAAACATTCAGTCAGCTTCATGTTTTACAATTAAATTAAACAATCATCAGACCATAGATAACTACCAATATTCCATGTAACAATTCACAATATATTTATTTCAAATATTCGATTTAATTGTTTATATATGATATTTAGATACCTTTTTTTGAATGGCCAATACCGTACAGGTAAAATTTCTGATCAATAACATATATAAAGTAAATATAGTTGGAAATGACCTTCTCTATCAAATGTACTAGTTTATACATCTGTATCTGTAAATTGGAGATAGTGTGATCTTGATTTGAACTATAACATTTAATTTCTTTATAGGATTATCCATTCAACGTTTATTTATCTGAAGCAGTAACGACTCTTGATAAGGGAATACTTAAAATTAAGGCAATGCCCACTGAAGAATCTATAACAGATATTCATATCGACAAATCTTCCAACTTAAGTAATATGTAAGTATTATACGTACTAATGATCTTTACGGATTCTTATCTTGAAAGTTTTAGAATATACAAAAGCCTTGTTAATCAAACGATTTAAATACACACACAAAAACTAAACATTTTGTCTTCTAAATACAGCAAAATCAAAAATATTTTTTTTAATTCGGCCCAGTAGTTCTAGGGTTAGTAGCTAAAAAATTTCAAAAAAAATTAGATAAAGTTGTTTTTAATGTCATTTTTTATTTAATTTGTTTATTATCATCTCGATCTCATATTATTCATCCTTAAGATATTCTTGTTCAATCCATGCTTATTAGGTATATAATACATACATTATAATATCCAGTATATATTCTAATTCAGTTTTAGGTGTACAGGGGAAATAGCAACGAGTGAGTGTTACAGGTCCTCGTCTAACTATTACATAGAACCACCAGTTATATCAGGGAAGTTAACAACACGTAAAACTTTTAACTTTAAATATGGCAAAATTGAAGTAAGAGCAAAACTACCACGGGGTAATTGGCTAGTTCCCGGTGAATATTGTACTTTAATTTACATTTATACATTATTGGTCTCATATATGTATGTACACATAAAGGCCATATAAGGCTATTGTGGCATAGGATGATATCATCTGAATGTATTTATTCTAACAAGTTCTCGTCTGCAAATCTGTATTGGTGTGGACTTTATCCTCCTATCATTGATGGCATTGCTTGCAATAGATGAGTAAATATTAGCTAGTGTCACCATACTCGGTTCTCCATTTACCACCTAAATTCGAAACATTGCATGCTGAGTGGATTGATTGCCGGGCTTTGTCTTATCGAAACGGAGAATTGAAAACAATTTTTTTTTGAAATTGAAACAATTGAAAACAATTTGAATTTTAAAATTAATTGTATGGAAGTAATGTAATGGAGGCCAGTCGTAAAATCGACTGGTTGTGGGTTCGATCCCCACTCGAGGAGATGAAATATTTACTTAAATTTATATTTCCATTTCTTCGCTCTGGTGTCGAGGCAAAGCGCAGCGTTGAGTTCTGCCACTCAACACGCAATGCCTCCAAAATTCGGCAGAAAGTGGGGAACGGAGTGTTTTAACACTAGGTTCCCTCTGCCTACCCTGCTGTGTGCGGGATACAGCGTGAAGCTAATTTTTTTTTATTTTAACTGTATGGAATGATTCAATGTTTTTAATCTGTCAGTTAAAATAGGACACCATAGTGACTTTTGCTAAGGGGGTTTCCATTAGTCATATAGATATGTCAACTCTACGCTTTGTCCCTGTTAGCAAGAGAGAATAGATCATACTTATTGTATTGTTCGCCTCTTCCATTGCCATCAAACTCTTTAAGCTCCTCATATTCATATCCTTTTCACATGACTAGTATCATCAATACTGCCCTCGACAGTCAACGAAAGTCTTCCCCTGTCTCTCTTGCCACGCTCACTGTATAAATATTTTTTCCACTCTTTCGTCAATCATTCTTTCAACACGTCAAACGTTCACAAAGAGCATGTTTAACTAACTTGCATGCTATTAATAAAATTTTACTAGAATACTATGGTTCTAATGCATATGTGTCAATGTTAAAAATGCATTGTCGTCTAATTTACTACTCTACTCCTCTACTACTCTACTGTTTCGTACTTACAAATTTTGTACTGCTTTGTTATATTATAAATTTTATACTTTAGAAATCAATTTGGAGCCCCGTGATCATGAATATGGAAAGTTACGTTTTGGATCTGGCATAATACGAATCGTCTTTTCAAAAGGAAACCAAGATCAATCCAATAACTTATATGGAGGGCCAGTAGTACACGACAAGGAACCTCAAAGGTCGAGATTTCTTATTCATTCATTTAGTGACAGCTCCTGGAGCGATAATTTTCATACTTACGCTGTCATATGGACACCAGGTATTTTATTCTAATAACTTACATATTGTAATTGTTTCAAATATAAATACATGAAAAATAATCTTATTTCTAGATAATATTGAAATGCTTGTTGACGGGGAACCTTATGGTATTGTAAATTCAAATTTATCCTATTATTATAATTTAAAACCAATCGAGCCTCATATTAAAATGCAAAAAGCTGCATGGAAGCTGGGTAGTTCCAACGCACCTTTTGATAAAATGGTA
>DWLH01003052.1:0-10003 GCA_018249795.1 Heliconius telesiphe telesiphe | reverse complement strand
GCACTTTGTCTTGTCACCAGACCGAAGAAATGAAAATAGTGCAATCCTCGGAATGGAAATCGAACCCACGCGCTTAAAGTCAAACGCAGTACGGAAGATATGATAGACGCACAGTTTTCAGACTAGAAATTAAAATTAAAATGTATACCCACGGGTCCAAAGTATTCTATCTTGATCTATAATATCTATATTATTACTTATACTAGACGTTTCTAATTGCGCGTTTTATGTTGTAGCTGCGGATTTTGGGGCCAAATTTCTTATTGAAAATTCACGCATACCCATAATGGCAGTTGAACTGACAGCTATTAATGAAGCATAAGAATACATTACATAGAGTCTACACCATACCATAAAATTGTAATCTTTACAGACTCGAAGAGTAGTCTACAACTTTTGTTGATAAGTGTTAAGGGCTTGTTGGGGTGTGTCGATAGAAATGAAGCTTACTTCATTATTAAACATATCTATAGATTGATACGTAACGGGGTTGAAGTTCGTCTACAATGGATTCCTTCTCACGTGGGCGCAAAGCTCTGCAGAACGGCATACCTCTCGACATCGTACCGCACTATACTAACCATCTACCAAAACTAAAAAACTAATTATATTAAATTTAAATCTTATTTTAATGAGTGCTCTCAAAACGAGGGCCTCTGGTACAGAACCATTGTAGACGAACCACCACGCGAATCTTGGTTTGCCTCAAAAAACCTCAACAGAAAATACTTAACTATTTCACAACAAACTAAGATCTTGTATAAATTATTTTGTGATGAACATTTTTTGTCGCATTTATTTTTTTATAGGTACAACTTATTGTGAACGAGAAAACTCTTAAACTCTTTTATCTTACTAGAGATAGATGGGAACTTTAAATACTTTATTCATAAAAATTTGAATTAGAACCTGAGGTCTCTAGGCTAGAATATGGTTCTATGCGATTTTTTGTTAAATCAATTGTTTATTTCGACCAATATATATATACCTACATATATGGTAATCAAAATATTTAAAATATTTGTATATGGAAAATTAATGTTAATATTTAAATAAATAAATCATGTACACATAATATGTATGAAATAGTGAGTTAAAATCTAAAAACTAAATATATTTGAAAGAAAAGAAAATGTTCGCGTTATAAAAATTTATTATTTATTAATATAATAATTACATAAGTACAATTGTTCACACGAACCACACCCACAAATACATTTTACATAATAAGCAAAACACAAACATAAATGACACACACACAGGAAACAAACAAACATTCAATCATAATTCTGTATAAGTAATACATCAGTATGTATAATAATGTAAGTGATATTCAGTTGCGTAGGTCAGGAATGGCATTTTAATAATTTAATACGATACGATAAAACGAATATATGTTTATATGTCAGTTTTATTACTAATCGTAATAAATAACAATAATAATAAACATAAACATAGATAAAATTAACACAATATATACAAAAATGTTTATTTTTTAATAAAAAATACAGCTACACATACATAGTATGGACATTGAACAACTTTGTCATCACTGTGCTGGGTGCCCATATGCTGTCGTCGCAGAGGGTGGAGGGTGGAGCTCAGTGCATTGCCTGGGCCTTGCGAGTGCGACCCACGTACAGGTTTAAAAGGCCCCTTTGAAATATTAGCACTCTAGCGTATTAACACTCACTTGATTGCCTGAACTCCTTCCTATCTAACTAAATAAATTTTGTCATCACGTCCTTCAAGATTTCTCAATTCAAGAAGTACCCAAGCATTATATATATAATAACTATAAAGATAAGCATACAAAAACACTTTTAGGACTCAACTAAAACACAGCACACATACACACACAGACTATAAGCTCAAACCTGCGACCGTGGCCGTTGTAACCGATACCAAGTAACGCCAAATATCTACTTACTCTCTTTTGTACATATTTTGCAGTAATATTAAGTAGTTCAGGCCACATTAAAATATAATAAAATTTACGATTACAATATTTTTTAAAACATTTACAAAAATCAATACAATACTTACAATATATGTATGTATTTTGTGTTATTGTAAAATTTAATCTAAATATATAAATTATGATTTTTACATGAATATTTTTTATATACATACAACATGGTTAATGTAAATAAAATCGGTAATGATATTTCATGATGGTACTTATAGCTAAGTTGTTTTATAAATCTAAATGTACACACATTAACTAACTTACAAAAATAATAAGTATTAAAAATTTTATATTTATTAAATCCAAATATTTTTTTGAGTTATCATAGAATATTTAGCAATATATCTCTCCACTCACCATTCTCTACATATTCGAAACAATATCAGATCAAGCCCCACCTCTCGGGGCCCGCGAAACTAGTATTCCCGAATCATCGCTAACAGCGAGTATATAGCCAGTAGACACACGTGCCCACGTGCTCACGTGCTCGCGTGCTCACGTGCTCACGCTCGCCTGCATTACCTATAGGTATACGGTATACCACTCTGTATAACTAAGGAAAGTCAAGCGCGATAACCTCAAAAAAATCGTTATTTTCTTATTGGCAAGAGTAAATGTTTAGTTTACGTTAGTAAGTATATTATTTTTGTCAAAGTATATGGACTTATAAAAAGGGAGTACTGCAAACGCAATAAGTTATGGGTTCCATTACCACTCGAGGAAATAAAATATTTAATATCTTCATTTCCTCACTCTGGTCACGATGCAAAGCGCGGCGTGAATTCCGCCACTCAAAATGTAACGTGGGAACGAAAGTGTCATAATGGGAACGAAGTATTTTTACATTAGCTACCCTGAGATCTCTGCCTATCCTGCTATGTGCGGTATACATCGATTGGCTAAAAACTAAATTAGAGTAGAGTGGAGAGATAATATAAGCTACAAGTGCACAGTCAGAATTAATCGAAAGCTCTTGACATTCCGGTATCACCGTAGGCATGATGCGTGCGTGTGTCAGATGACTCGCCAAATTCTCGATATGACATGGGTCATACGTGACAGCATCAAAAAACTAAGATTTTATATATGCATGTTTCATCCCGTGACAAGACCCTAGTGTCAAAATACACGGACCGTTTTCCACTTTACACTTAAATTTGGGATATTGCGTATTGAATGGTGGAAATAAATGTCGAACTACGTCGTACCAGAACGAGAGGATGGAAATGATTAATTACTCCAAGTAGGGACCAAACCCACAATCACCGCGTTTAAAAATAGATGACGTGCCACTGCGCCATGACGGCCTATGAAATACATAAATACTTGATTTATTGCTGCTTTGATAGTATTAATTTGGTTTTATTTTTTCAATTGTAAAGGAACCTATTGCAATTATTTCAAGATTTTTTTAAAAACGTGATGGGCACATGTATGAATTTGTATCTATATAAGAACATCTTACTTGTGTTAATAACTCCCATGTGTATCATAAAACAAAAAAATGAACCTTATTTTGTAGAACTTGAAACATCTCATTCTTGCACACAATGTCTTTACAATTGATAACAATTAGCAATTAACAATTGACAGCAATTTATTACATAGTTTTTTTTTATATTTTTATATTAACACTATATAAACTTTATGTATGGATCTCAAAGATTTTGCACATATTCTGAGCTGGTGAGCGAAGTGACTCTTATAATTTAATGATAATTACAGCTTTTAGAGTGAGATGGAAAAATATAGAGAAAATTATAAGTCTGCGCTCGCGACGTGACGACGGCACTGGCGCGCCGCCAACCAATCACCTGCAGGGTATTTATCGCTTTACAACCATTGGCTGCAAGGTAGAACTCTACAATTACTAACAACGAGCAACAAATTACTTACTACTCCAAATGATATCGATAAATACCAAAATAGACATACATTCACACTTATAACGAACAAGACATATTAAATTAATAATTATTTATACTTAAATAAATGATATACACTCGTGTTACATGCTAGTAACAACAACGTTCCGACACACACCAGCGCTCACATTACAATACAGCACTGACCACGCTCCGCCTCCTCCATCCGTAAGTCTGTCACAACGACACGTAGACCGCGGCGTCTACGCGTCTACGCGCGGCTACGGGCGCGCCTACGAGCGCGGCCACGGGCGGTAACTAGCGACACAACCGAACACGAGCACGCGCGGCACGAGAGTGAGCGCCCCCCGCGCCGCGCCCCCGCGCCCCCCGCCCGCCCGCCTCGGGCGCCGTCGGACGCCGTCGGGCGCCGTCGCGAGTGCGCACGGTAACGTAGCCTGCATTTAAATACCGCCGCCACAGAACTCACCTGCTATTCGCAATCTAACTCTTATCGTGAGTTCACGTCATCGAGACTCCTTCACTAACTATAACGAGATGTCTGCCCAAAATATTGTGATGTTCGCTTTTGTGACAGTGGTGTTGGCGGCCACCGCTGTGGTGGGCCGGCCCAAGATGATCCGTAGCGTGGACCTGGCGGAGGCCATCAACAAGACAGTGTGCCCCATCCGCCTGGAGGTGGACGAGGACCCGGACCGCATCCCGCGGCGCATCAAGATGATGCGCTGCGGAGCCGAGCCCAACCGCTGGTGCAAGGAGCAGCTCATCCCGCACCATGAGTGCTGCCAGCATGTGCACGCCGACCACCAGATGGCGTGCGTGGAGATCCACGACTCCGTGCTCGTCTACTACAAATCTACTAAAGAGACCAAGATATACGAGGTGGCCGTCGGCTGCAGCTGCATGATCGAGCAGAGCACGCACGCGCCTCCAGTGCCCAACAGCCCCACGTGACACCCCTGACACCTGTAACACTTGTGACACCTATGACACTGTGACACTCACTAGCTCTAGTTCCTAAACTCAATTAGTGATATTTAAATTGAATTTTATTGTGAGTGTAATTTTTTTATTTATTAAAATGGTTGTGAGTCGGCGTCGTCATCGTCGTCATCGTCGCCGGCGGACTCGGGAGCCGCTGCGCCAAGTGATATAATGTACATTCCTAGCTTAAGTATTTATTATTCAATTAGAACGTAAGTAAATAAAGGTAAAAAAAGCTTTAAATTTTAACATTTTTTTTTATTTAAAATATCCAGTTCTTGTTTATTTCATTTGTTGCATAATAATTAAAATTCCCACTATACATTTATATATTGGAGAAGTATATTGTATATAAATATATATATTTATATATATATATATATATATATATATATATACCTACAATATTAAAAATTTAAATTTACATTCATTTTTAATAGTGGCATATTTTTTTGTTATATATACATATATATAGCAAAAAAAATTTACTTTTGAAAGAGAACGTAAATGAAACGCCTTTCTCGAATGTTTTTTACTATTACAAAAAATCTATTATGTTAATATTAACAGACGAAAATGGTAATGGTCCAACGAAGTGACAACGTGACTAGCGAATATAAGCTATGTGTATTACAAATGAAGAACTCTACCATCGTAGAGTTGCGAGAATATTTACAAAATAATCACTTACACTTATTTTTCAATTTCATCAACGGCTTTCCTTTGACATAGAAAAACAGGAGATCTACCAATGAAAGCTATACTATAGTAAATTATATTACTATGTTTATTAGTTTAAATATTTTAGTATTGCATCTACAACAAGTAGGTCCACGAACGACGCTAATGCCACCTGAACACTTCGTCAGTTAATATAATAAATAAAAGAGTAGGCCGCTCTGGAAATTTTAAAATTTTAGTATACACAAATAAATTAAGATTAATTACAAACATAACTAAAGCAAATGTATATTAACATAAAATTGAGGTATCGAACAAAAAACAGATCACAAATAAATTACAATTAATAATTATGCATGTAATAATCCTAAAAAGCCTGATCATTTCATTCGGTTGAAGAGCGCATCCCCAGTGATAGTTAAGGTGGACGACCTCTCTCCCCTCCCTTCGCAATAAACGGATACCTATATGAGTAATAAGTTATCTATGTGTTATACCATATAAGGTAACATTTGGCCGACGGTTGTTAAAACAACAGTTTAATGAAGGACGAGATAATTCACATTAAAAGCATATACACTCGTATGTATTTTAGCGGTACATAGAGTCACTAATATATAGCCCACCTACACCCGGTGCCTTACAACGGCACCTTCAATAACAAACTCAACATTTGCTATGAAGACAGTCAACGTTACAATTTAGTTTTACATACTGCATATAATTTTATTGTTAATTAAATATGTTTTATTTCAAAAATGAAATCTAACTCGGCTATATTTAGTTAAGAAACATACCCATCGTTAGGTACCTACATATGTATCACAATATCCACCTGATTTTGAAGAGCGTCTGTCTTGCATTCTAGTATCAATCAATATTTGTAGTTCATAGAACATTTTTAATTTTTTTGGATCTAAAATCTCTGGCTGTTAGTAGTTACGCAACAACTACGTTGGGCGAAAAATAAGGTAAGCCGATATACATTATATCGAAATACAACGAAATTATAATCATCTTTACGAAATACAAAACTAATAATATAATATTGCCGAAGAAGTTATACAAACATAAATTTAAAGTAAATTAAGGAAAAAATAGGAAATGTATACCTTACAGAGAATATTACTTTATAGAGAAGAATATTATACCTACATATTTGTGAAGATTATAACCGACTTCTGTAAAAATAGGAGGTTATCAATTTTACTGTATTCTTTTTATGTTTCTTACCTTAGAACTTTTGACTGCGTGAACTGATTTTAATGTTTTTTTTTTATTTGAAAGGCAGTGCTTCCTGTGTTGTCCAATTTTAATTTGGTCCATTTCTGACATTAATAACTTAAATTTGCATTAAGTATGTGCGCGATAAATAGATGAATAACTCAATATCACGTCAACCCCATTTCGATTATTCTTTTTTTATTGGAAAGGATACACTTCAAGAGTTGGTTTGTTGGAAATTTGGTTAGGTTCTGATTATGGTATCTATTTATTATTATGAATAGTTATTTTAATAAGTTTGCTTTTTGCTTTTGACTTTTTTTTTATAATATTAATAAACATTTTTGAATACAAAAGGGATTTCTCCGCGTTCTTCTTAGATAGAGTCTATTGAGACGTAGATAAAAAACGTATCTATAATTTTCTTTTTTAAATTTTGCGTTTTAATAATATAAGAAACTTAATATAATCATTGAATTTCTATAAATAATTTAAATATCTTAAGAGAAACTCATCCGATATTCTATTATTATCGATGACAAGTACCTACCGGAACCTAACTTCTACGGTAATTGATCGTTTGTTTAAGTAAAATAACTCGTCTTTTAAAAGAAATCCAATCGACTGCTACTTTAGGTTAACCACAAAGTTAATTACAAGCGCAGATGCGCGTGCGCAGGGGGCGGCGCCGTGGGCGGCGCCGGCCTCCCGCCCTGACACGTAATTAGTTCAGTCGGTCTAACGCTTCACTAACTCATAAGTCAACAAACTGTTGGTTTTACATTTTCGTGTCTCGCGCTAATTGAAACTAATCTTTTTATTATGTAACATTATGATTATAAGCTTGTGTACATGAGGTCGAATTCTCTTCTGGTATTGTCGGGATATAAGATAAAATATTAAATATTGTCAGTGTGTGTGTGTCCGTTCGTTTATCAATGGTTTTTTGCAAGGCAACTAGAACTAATTTGTAATATATTCAAGATTTTTGTGTGATATGTAATAGTATAATAATGTAATAGTATAATAATTAAACTAAAAAAAACTTATTATTAAGAAAATACTTATATATATCAAAAATTCTCTATTTCTTTGGTTTATTCTGACAAACGAAGCGCATTATTTGTTTTTACCATTTAATAAGTACGTAATTCAGTGATTTGTGCAGAAAGTTTAGAAATTTACTACATTACATCTGCGAACCCCGGAAATTGAAATTTTTAAAAGAAATATCAAGATTACGTAAATTTTTGCCACTATTTCTATATAGAAAGATAAAATTCGGAACTTTTATTTGAATTGGTAACTAAGACATAAAAATGTACGCAAAAAGGAAAAAAATAATAATAAATAAACTATAAAATTTTGATTTAGCCATTTTAGGGCAGGTATGGTAAGGCTGGCTGTGACCGAGGTCACGTAAAATACCCACTGTCCCGTCTCCGACAGGGCTACCACGCGCTTGTAATTTTGTACCCATTCAATTTTAGTTCAATTTTATTTTATTTTTCAATTATAGATCAATTTGCATTTCGCACAATTTAACCTGCTTTATGAGAATAAAATATATATAAAATCAACGCCTCGCTGTGTTTTTTTACTAGAGCAAAGAAATGAAAATAACTCATTCCCACGAATGGGAATCAAACTCACAACTATCACGTTCACAATAAACCGATGTGCCATTGCGCTACGATAATGAACTTTAATAAAATAAAAAACGTGACGTTTCTTCACATTTGTCCCTTAGTGAAATCTTTGTAAAAATGTTTTATTTGCATTTACGTGGTAGCCCTGTCGGGAACGACGACATCAGGAAGTCCTCTACGTCATTGGAAAAAATATTACGCCATCCGCGAAAAATCCATGACCACGTGTCTTACCTGCTGCTGCCGCTGTTTCCTGTACCTACTGGTAGAGACCGCTTAAGCGGTGATATGTGATTGTTAAATGAGATGTGGACGTTAACGTCCACATCTCATTTAACAATCACATATAATTTTTGCTTTAAAATCATTTAAACTATTTTTATTATTCATCAAAATTAGTCCAATTTTGGTATACTTACCTAATACCTATCTATTAACTTTTATGTCTACCTTTCTATTATATTACTACTGGTTACGCCATCATAGCACAATTGAAGCGTGCCTGTATAAGCGCTGATTATGGATCCTTACTCTGGGAAATGATAATATTAACTTAATTTTCCTGATTTAGGAAAATAAGTGCGAGATTAGATTCTGCTACTAAGTACGTTTTTTATTTTGATATAACAAAATAAAGATTGATTTATTGATATACAAAATATATTTAGATTTTTTTATTAATACCTAAATTAATTTATCCATAAAAAAAAAATAACAATAAACCTGCAGGGCAGCTTGTGGCGAGCTATTGGGGAATGACGACCCCACAGACCTGAGTCCTCCGGAGGGGAATTGTAATCTATCCCCCGCCTCTGGCTTGCCTTTATTGGCCGGCAGAGTGGAGCGCAAGAGCTTATATGCTCGAAAGGGTGGAAGTGCTCAATCTGCGTAATAGCGAGTAATAGGAAACCCGTTCACGAGCTCCTCGTGATGGTGAAACCGGTGCACATCTCTCTACACCCTTAGCCGACCACGCCGATGTTTCGCCCAAGGCACTTCGCCGCTTTGTGGGGGCCCATCTTGTGGGAGGCGAATGACCGTCCGCCAACCATTCAATTTGATACTATTGTAAAGGCAGACGTCCGTTAGTCTCACTCAATAGCCCAGTAGCTAGTCCATCCAAATTCCATTCCATAGTCCTAGCTTAGATTTCCACATTTTCCATAGTTCCTACGCATTAACCGGCGATGGATCCCGGCTGATGCGTCACAGTAAAACATTTGTATATACTCTAAGGGGCCTCTACGTGTTGGACCTGTGTCCCCACTAGGGTATATCGACTTCAGAAAAATCCCGGGGTCCCGGTTTTTTCGATATTTTCGGGATTTGACAAAATTAGTATTTTTTCAAGCCTCTTCTTATTTTTAGAGTTAAGTTAGGAGGTATTTTTAAGGAAGTAGTAAATTAAATTGTATTTAACAAAATAAACAGTTTTTAATTATAATAAACAGTTTAGTAATAAAGCACTTTAGTAATAATATTTATGAAATAAACTATTAAATATATATATATATATATATATATATATATATATATATATATATATATATATATATATATATAATATTTTTCTTAAAAAAAAAATATATATATATATTATCTCTCTATAT
>DWLH01003051.1:0-10004 GCA_018249795.1 Heliconius telesiphe telesiphe | reverse complement strand
CGGGAAATCTTTTATAAGAAAAACTCAATTTCTTTTGACAAATTACAACAGTCATTGTAACAGAAATTGTGTGGAGCTCAGGGAGGGTAAGGGGTTGTATTGTCAATTTAACAATGCTTACAATTTTTAAATGGAGATTTATTTTATTTTATTGTATAGAGTTATAAATGTTAACACCATTATTATTAACAAAAAATTTTTTTTGCACTAGATGCTTAAACACGTCTTCGTTTACTTAGACTGTTTTTTATATTATAGCTAAAGGATATTTTTAATATTGTTTTAATAAAAAGTATCCTATGTTCTTTCTAATACCTCTAAGAATATGTGTACAAAGTTTCATGATAATCGGTTGAGTCATTTTGTCGTGAAAGCGTAACAAACAAACTTATGTGTGACCCACACGAACACTTTGGCTATTAAATTTAAAATGTCTGTCTTTAAATTACTACTAGAGTGCACTATTTATACTACGAAATACTGGAAAGGTAAAGTTTAACATAATAAACATAGTTCAGAAACTTAATTAATATAAAGTAAATAAATCACCAACCCGTATCGAGGGACCGATTACCTCACACCTCACGCTTTATGGTCGCGTAGATTTTTGTATTGAAAAAATATTAATCTTCCTTGCCGTATATTGGAGAAGTCGAAAATGTAAAATAGACTGGTAGCTTGAAAGATATTTAATGTTTTTATATATTTTTTTCAGTATAGTAGAGAGATAACCTCAGGTTTAGAGGCTCTGTTCACCGCTCCCAGTTCGAATTCGAGCCATTGCGTGTTGAGTGGTGAAATTCAACGCCGTGCTTTGTCTTTGGCCAGTGCGAGGAAAGAAAACAATATATGAAAATGGTTCTGAAAACGTTATGCTATAGAAAATGATGTTAAAAGTATCAACTCTTGTGTATTATACTAGAGGTGGAATTTAGGGAATAATTTGATCGACTTTTCTATACTAATAATATTATATGCCTGAATGATGTTTGGTTAGACACTACTATTAATTTCAAGAACTACTGAATTGAATTTCTTTTTGGAATTACTGAAGAACTACTGAATTGAATGTATATTGGAAGGCTAAAGGCTATATAGTCACGTTAACCAAACTGCTATCAGAGTAACTTCGGGTGTATGGAACACATGTCATGTGTCGGTCACACCTCATAGTTATTTACATTAGGATACGGGCGTGAAGTCGCAGGTTCAAATACTTTACTTTAGTAAGTCACAGTCGCAAATATTTTACTTTGGTTTACTTTATCTTCACGTATAGCGTGAAGATAAACCCTAGCGGGGTAGTCAGAGACAACGAAACGCTAAACGCTACGGTCTCTGCATACCTCTTTCGCCTCGTCCACTGTCATCAACCTCTTTATACTTGTAATCCGGGGGCCTTCACGCTTTTTACATGACCTTCCTCCAGTATTATTGATACTGTGTTTTTGAAGGTCTACCGAGGTCTCCCCTTCCTCTCTTACGCAGGCAAATAAATATATGTCGAGTTATGTTGATCTATACGGTACTGCAGTAATTAGGCCCGCGGGCGCGAGTTCACGTTAACTTTGCGATACGCACGTATGTTCCAAACTTTGCTACACTTCTTAAACTTTTATAACATGTTATTAAATAGAAATATTTATACATATATATAGTAACTTCAAATTACGTAAATAAATTTTATCTGTAACCAGCTTTCACGTGCAGCTTCTAAATAAATTAGTGTTGTGCACACATATTACATTCTAAGGGCCCGTGGTAGCTCTAATCATAGGAATAGTGCTTATTTAGAAAATGTATAAAAATTTCGAAATTAAATTTTTTTATACGTTTTCTAAATAAATATTTTTCTTTCCTAGGTGTGGAATAACACTTTAAAAATGTTACAAACATAGGAAGGTGTTATAAAATGTAGCCTACAGCCTTCCTTGGTCAATGGACTATTCACCATAAAAAAAAAACTATTTGAGCCAGTCGTGTCTGAATCAAGCTCTGAAGAGTATTAATGATATAAAGCTAAAGTATTTTAGTATAAGTAGATACTTATAGAAGTTTAGATTTTATTCAGTTTCACTCTGTATCCTGCACAAAAAAGGAACCTATTTTTAAAACACTCCGTCCTTCATTAAGACTTCTGTTCAACACTTTCCGCCGAGTTCTTCAGACATTGCGTGTTGAGTGGTGGAACTCAATGCTGCACTTTGCCTCGTTGGCAGAGGGAGAAAACGAAAATATTAAACATTTCATTTTCCCGAGTGGAATCGAACCCACTACCGTCACGTTTTAAGTTGCACGCTTATACCCCTGCGCCATTACCGCCTCGATGTATAAGTATAGATATTTGGAATTTAAATTAAATTTAAAATTTGCTTACTGAGTATAAAAATATTGAATATTTTACATTGTTTGCAGTCAATACTTTGAATTTTAAAAGAGGCTAAGTCTTGAGAAAAACTGGCGAAAAGACCAAGTGGATATTTTTAGATTTACATTTTGAAAATTGCATAATTTCATCGTGGTGCAGTTCAAATTTATGAGCAATATGTACCTATTTTGTTTTATTTTGTATTTTGTTTATTTTTATTATTCTGCTCTGGCAAGTAAAACAATGTTTTAAGAAATTGGTGAAAAATGGATAACGAAGTGTCAAAAATACACAATCATAAAAGATAGTTATCATTAGAAAATATTGTGTTTATTGCCTATATTATTTTTTAATTTATGATAATTGAACCTAGTTTTAAGACAGTTTGTTCCCGATTTTGACGTGAATACGTATATAAGTTTGCTACAATACGGGGGCAATCTAAAAAACCTAATGATAACAAAATTTCGGGGCATACTTCTATCTTCTATATCCAAAAATAAAATGCCACTGCATAGTTAAGTTAATAAACGAGGATATTGACGCATCGCGCGCGGGAAAGGGAAAAGCCACGCCATTTCGAGATTATTTTGCTGCGATTCGAGATTTGTAATTAGTGTAACTTTTGACTGAGGGAAACTACAAAGTTCGTTTAATTTTTATTCGTCAGCTATCGTCAAAATCTGTTGATTGTATATTAAAATAGTTTAAAAAAGTAACAAAGACTATTATAAGGTATTTTAATAAAAAAATATTATCAAAATTATATTATTCGGCCTATATGCGTACAAAAGCCAAAATCAAACACAAACATTATATACATTTTATAGCGCTTCTCAACTACGACCAAATGGTAGTAATGAAATACCATGTGACCGATTGAAGCAGTGCCAGGAACGTAGAAGAATGAATGCGGCCGAGTGGATCGACGACGGCGCCCATACATCTACAGCTGGGCCGGTTTTTTTTTTTTTTTTATGTTGAATACTTGCAACCTCCGTCGTGGTGAATGGAGAATTTGACTGCGGTAGTTAATTTTTAACGATTTTCTTTTAATTATGTTAATGGGAACACACTACATTATTTATTTATCATATTTTTTTTTACATTTATTTTACTAGAATTTTTATAAGGACTTAGTTATTTTTTAGCTGGGCCGGTTAAAAGTATGCAGGTAGACTATGAAATCGCTCCTACATCGACAATAAACTGTATAGGAATATATTGTGTTCGATCGTCGATTAAGAAGAGATATTAGGCAGTAGATAGTTACGTTTCAACATGACGTTTGGCAACAATCCATTCGAAAATAAGTATGATGTGTGAGATCGTCTATGGCTTCTGTTCCAACACTTGCCGCTGCTTTAAAATACTTTCCCTGAAGAGCCAGCAGAGAACTTTAAGTTGTGCGGTTAGATGGCCTTTATATATGATTAATACCCGATAATATTTCTAATTTTATCACGCATTTAGTCAGTCGTCTCCTACAATTAGAAGGATATGAGATGAGTACCAAAGATTGGTCCAGTTACCGATGCTAGTTGTCACAGTAAAAAAGTTTTGAAAAAGTGTTCCTGATCGGCATTGTATTATATCTACTTATTACCGCCATTAACGCACAAAGCTTGGTCAAGCAATCAGAAGGCAACTCTACCGACACAATCATCAACCGATCTGAATATTTGGCAATTAGCAAATCTTGAATCAAAAATTTTATGCCAGGGAATGTGTCTGGCTTTCATGTCAACAAATAATTTGTAACTACATCATCAGTAGCGGTATCATCATTATCAAGTCGCAAAGCCGGTGGAGTCGCCATATATCGCAACATCAACAACTTCACTGATTGTAATGGAGTTAACATTGACGTGGGAATTGATGTCGAAAATTCATTTGAAAATGAGATCTAGTAAGTGAAATTAAAATTAAATTAAATTAGCTTCACGCTGTATCCCGCACACAGCAGGGTAGGCAGAGGGAACCTAGTGTTACAGACACCCTCCGTTCCCCACTTTCTACCGAATTTTGGAGGCATTGCGTGTTGAGTGGCAGAACACAACGCCGCGCTTTGCCTCGACACCAGAGCGAAGAAATGGAAATAAAAATTTAAGTAAATATTTCATCTCCTCGAGTGGGGATCGAACCCACAACCAGTCGATTTTACAGTCACACCCTGTGCCACTGCGCCACGACCGGCCTCTAATCTAGTAAGTATAAAGTTCAAATTCGTATCCGGGCACAGCGTTTGCAGAAATTAAACTCTTTTTGTTATGATCGTTGTTGAAATATTCCAAGACGACATCGCTAAAATTATAGCCTATTATACGAGCCTGATCTTACTACACCAGTTATGATAGTTGGAGACTTTAACGTTGATATCTCATAAAACCGCTCATTGCCCGATTTCATACTCAGCAAGTTCAATTTGTTTTATATTGTAACTATCTAAAAATGTTAGGTAATACCTGTATTGATTTTACTTTTACCAGAAATTTCCATATATCTTGTATGCCTTTTGTGTCATATTTTGCTTATCACAGACTCATAATTAATAAAGTTATATTGTACCAATAATAATTTTATTTAAAAAATATAAATAACCAGTTACAAAAACGTATTCACGTATAACAAACGGCCGTGTCCATGATGATTTTTTTTCTTCTTGAGTGTGTTTTTTTAACGTAATAGTTAAAGATACAACTTCCAACATCTTCAATAAAATATAAATAAATTAATTTTTTTTTAATAAATAATAGAATAATAAATTAATATATAGTAATAAATGATATAGGTTCACGCCTGTTAACTTCCAGCAGACCGATGCCCGCAAATTACCCTCGTGCGTCCGTGAGCCAGTGCGACGTCAGTGACATGAAATCTTAATTAGTACGGGTGTACTATGCAGTACGGTCGACGAGTCGTGGCGCCCGGAACTCAGCTGTAGATTAGATTTTAACATTTTCCTTTCTTTTGTCCGTGCTGTACATTCGGAATGATTCGATAGATATTCGAAAGCTATAACCGCGGAAATCTTGATTTATACTATAAATTTGCCTCTGAGTGTGCATTGAACCCACATACATAGGCGTGTACGGTTAGTTAAATTGTGCAATTGTGGTAATATGGCATTTTAAGAATAGATCAAAAGTCCTCAATTAAATTGTGAAAGTTTATTTTTCTATGGAAAATTACTCTCAACTCGTTTTTTATACTAATTAAGTAGTAAAAAATATCAATAAATAAATGTACTCTATACTAGGAGAGTTTGTTGAAAACATCTATCTTGCCGGGGGCGAGTGAAGCTAACTGCAATATATTAAATAGACTGAACAACGTTTTTCATTGAAGTGATCAATGTATTTTCTAGTTGTAAATAAGGTCGTAGTAGATAGGTTTCATGGGTTCTGGACCAGGGGTGGGAGTGGTCCGGACTGCAAAGCATATATAGAAAGTTATGTACTATATATAAATATTGCCTAATGACAAAATTCCCGATGTCTGCAAACAATGTACAGAAAGTAAAGCGGTTGGTTATAATATTATGAAAAAATATTTAGTAGTGGAGTTGTTTAAAATCATAAGCTATCTCCCTAATTTGAAGAGATAGAGCGAAACGGATAACAGGAATCGATTCAGTGTGGCCGAAAGCCTTTTTTTTTTAGCCGGAACGTACCTCGCGATCACCGAGATGCGGTTCTGGGCCACCCAGGTTCTGGACCACCCCCACCCCTGATCCAGAACCTATGAATCCTGCTATGTACGGGATACAGCGCAAAGTTGTTTTTTTTTTATTTTCTATGTTATTAAATAAAAATATATAATAACATACACTCATGATTTACATTCTCCAAGTGGGGATTCTACAATCGCGTTCACAATTTAACTTAATTTAAATTACCTGTTTAAACCAAATAGTTAGATTTAACCTTGTGCGAATATCGTCAAGTAACCGTCAGATAAGGAACTCCAGACTCCGGACGTCTGCCAAGGACCGTACCTTATCTTATCTAATAGATCTGAGTACTTGTTAACTGAGATTGGATTGTAAAAACCTTTTGAGGGATTTCTTTATTTGAAATTTAATTTTGATGTTTTTGTGATATAATTTAATTGGGAATGGTAATTTGTTAGGATTAGGATAGCAAAATACTAAATTAAATTAGCTTCACGCTGTATCCCGCACACAGCAGGGTAGGCAGAGGGAACCTAGTGTTAAGACACTCCGTTCCCCACTTTCTGCCGAATTTTGGAGGCATTGCGTGTTGAGTGGCAGAACTCAACGCCGCGCTTTGCCTCGACACCAGAGCGAAGAAATGAAAATATAAATTTAAGTAAATATTTTATCTCCTCGAGTGGGGATCGAACCCACAACCGGTCGGTTTTACAGTTACAGTTTGTGCCACTGCGCCACGACTGGCCTGACTTAAAATTAATAAAGTGCAGATACCAATAAGAAGTCACTGTGACATAGGAGAGCAGAGTGTAAATGTGAGGATTGTTGCGTTTGATTCCCACTAGAGAGAATGAATTATTTTCATTTCTTCACTTTGGTAAGAATGCAAAGCGCGGCGTTGAGTTCCGTAACTCAGCATGCAATGCCTGGAAACTTGGGTGGTGCGTGTGGTGTGGATTGTCTTAATCTTAGATAAATTCTAAATATCATATATGTGGATTACTGCGTGAAGTGAAGTAATTAATTTATTAGATACTAATTACATATGAAACGTACCACACGTTCATATGTTCGTGATTGTATTGGAGAGGTGCGTGTACTACCGTTATATCATGCATATACTGATAAAGCTCTTCACTTGAATATATAATTGAGTGTATAGCATCCATTTTTTGCAAAATATTCACTAGTGTTAAGACTCTCTGTTCTTTCGGATTGTAATTACAAGTAAATAAATAAATAAATCAGCTTCACGCTGTATCCCGCACACAGCAGGGTAGGCAGAGGGAACCTAGTGTTAGACACTCCGTTCCCCACTTTCTACCGAATTCTGGAGGCATTGCGTGTTGAGTGGCAGAACTCAACGCCGCGTTGGCCTCGACACCAGAGCGAAGAAATGGAAATATAAATTTAAGTAAATATTTCATCTCCTCGAGTGGGGATTGAACCCACAACCAGTCGGTTTTACAGTCACACTTTGTGCCCCTGCGTCACGACTGGCCTATAAATAAATCTTCAATATCCTATACAATCTGAGATACCTATTTGTATTAAATATCTTGTAATATATCTCTATGGGCACTATTATATAAGATATGCTTAAGAGTCAACGAACTGTAAACTTCGTAGCAAAATGAAATGACATAAAAAGTAAAAAGGTCTCATTTATTGACTTGCGAAAGCTAAATGCATCTCAATTGAATTTCTGTCTCAATTTCAACTTGGATAAAGATACGACGGCATTTTACGTATTTTTTGGTCATGTATTTGTCACAATTTTTTGGTTAATTTTGGGACATAGCATGTTGAGGTTTGTTTCGCCATTCTTACTCAGTCGGCGTAGTCCCAGACTCGTGGAAGAGCTCTTGTCTATATGATCCCGAAGAAAGTTGGTTCCGATCCATCTAGTTACATGCCTATTGCTATCGCCTGTTCTAAAAATGATGGAGAGATCTTTCGGTTTACCTGTTCACCGATCGATATAGCTTCTGTCGTAGTCAACCGGTAATTTTCTAGCTTATCTAACTAAACGCAAGGCTGTGGCTATTAAGGGCAAGGGAAAGGGCCCGGTAGTTAGTCTGGATACGGGTAAGGCCGTCGATCGAATGGCACGGGACGCTCCTAGTAAAACTTTCATCTTTCGGCCTTACCGGGAATTTATGAAAGTGGATCGCCAGTTTTCTCACTAGGCGCAGCTTCAAGATCACTGAATACGATTTCTGCTCTGAATATATGTACTTGAACGCAGGCGTCCCCAAAGGCTGCATGCTGTTCCCTATGCTTTTTCTTCTGCAATTCAATTATATGTTAAAGGATTCTATCCTACATTGCTATTCATATGATAGCACAGTGGACGCTAGGTACTCCGAATGCGTAAGTCTTTTTCGGGAAAACATCAACCAGTGCCGAAATATACTTGTGTTTTCTATTGTGGCATCCCTCGGGAATGTTTCCTTAATAAGAGAAAGGAATTTGGTTCAATTAACCTTCAAAAGCAAAAATTTATCAGAAGACAAATTTTTGCGCGTTAACTGAAATTGAACAACTCAAAAAACGAAGAACGAACAACGAATTTTATTTTGTAGTCTATAATAATATTAATTATATAAGAAGTTACATGCTTCATTTCTTTCAAATAATTTACCATTAATTCACTAAAGTCACTGCCTTAGACTTTAGAAGAACCGGTGCAAGAAACTCAGCCGGACTTTTCATATAAAGTACATTTATATTTGTTTCTAGTGTTTTAACTGCAATAAGCCTTAGATTTGATATGGCCAGAACTTTAATATTAAACGATGACTAATTAAATTTTTAGCTCCATGTGGTATCCTTCATATACCAGGGTAAGACAGAAGACGTAATTTAAAGGCATTTGAGTGGCGGAACTCTACTCCGTGCCTTGTCCTCATACCAGAGGGAGAAATTGGAAATATATCAGTCCCCCGAGAGGGAATTGTACCCACAACCATGGTACATCCTACGTTCTCACATTACGCCACGACGGCCCTAATTTATTTTCATAAGAAATGAAATAATATTCGCTATTGGGTAAAAACGAATTGCCATGCTAAGCTTGTAAATTACCCTACTCTCTAGGAAATGTTTATATATAAAACATACTATTTCATAAACTTCAAAACACGTAAAGAAAAACCTATAGAATTGCCAAATAAAAAAAAATATTTAAAACAAAATCTCTACCGTATGTTTACAAAATCTGACCGCTGAACCAGTAAATTGACGGCGAGTTTCAGCAGTAAGTGATTTTTCAATTTATCTCGGTACAATATTGATTAAATGACACACATGATTAAATAAAATTAACAAAGAAATTCTGATTTGTTAATATAATTATATACTAAAATATTGTATGTATATTAATCGAGAATGCGCCTGTACTTTTACCATTACCATCGTACCTATCCGATGGTACCTATCGCATAATATGGTTAGCAGTTGAAGTTACGTAGGGAAAGGATTGTTTTAACACTCCTTTCCCTACGCTTACCCGACTGCTTACCATCCATCCATTCCACTGCTTACCATATAATGCGATCCACGTTGTTTATTCTATTATTATCCACGTTGTTTATTTTATCGTTTCGTTTCTTTATTTTCTGTTTCTTTGTTTCTGAGTTTATTTTATTATTATTCATATAGCGCTTTAAAAAAATTGTAAGATCTATTTAAGTCAGTATAGAATTTTTATAAAGAAGAAAGAAGACTTTATTTTACCAATTTTTTTTTATCTCAGGAACAAATTAAAACATTATTTTTGTGTTGTGTAGTCCATATATCAAGCTATATTGCATCATATTAATAAATTGAAATTAGAAATTAGCTTCACGCTGTATCCCGCACACAGCAGGGTAGGCAGAGGGAACCTAGTGTTAAGACACTCCGTTCCCCACTTTCTGCCGAATTTTGGAGGCATTGCGTGTTGAGTGGCAGAACTCAACG
>DWLH01003050.1:0-10005 GCA_018249795.1 Heliconius telesiphe telesiphe | reverse complement strand
AAAATGTTTTCTATAGACTAACCTAACCTTGCGTTATTTCCATTGAAGAAAGTTAATTTTGCAAAAACATACTTTCTGTCCATTGAGGTATATGTGAAAGCCACGGAAGTATAAAAAAATATGTAAAAAATTTGCATCTACTTAATATGAAGGTCACTTAATTAAAAGCATTGGTTAAAAACACTACTTATAGAACATTATATTCAAATTGGTCAATACTCTACCAAAACCACCTTTGCCTCAGTAAACTATTGCGTGTATTATAAATATATAAACTGATTTAAATCATAAAATTCAAAGGGCCAGTGTGAGTCGGACTCTAAAAAATCCAACTACGATCTATAAAGATCGTGAGCGAGTTTGATTTTTTAGCGTTTTTATAAACGCTAAAAAATCACGTTTGTTGTATGGTAGCCTCCCTCGAATATTTGTTTTGTTTCAATTTAATTGATTACTTTTAAAGTTGAACATATACTAAATAATCTGTAAATATTTAAAGGATCTACCAGTTACCGTTATCAATATCATGCAAAAACAAGTATAAAATAGTTGCATCCGAAATATATCAACACGTAAAAATTTCAGCGGTGTAACTATCACGGTTCTTGAGAAATAGCCTGATAATAGACAGATAGATGGCGGATTTTTAGTAATAGGATCCCTATTTATCGCCTTGAAGAGAAAAAAAGAACTTAAGTATCTTTTTAGTATAAAAGTACTTTCGTGACTGTACTTTGCTTGATTAAATAGCAATGACAGCTTTAATTTATTTAAACTTAGCCCAAATCAGCATTGTGGAACAGTGTCTAACTGTAAGACGGAAGGGTTGTGGGTTTGATTTTACGTGGATGAATTAATTATTTTTATTGCCCCGTTCTAGTGGAAATTAGAGAACGAAGTGTCTTGACACTAGGTTGGATACAGCGCGGAATTAAAAATTACATTTTAGTATCATATCAACAGCACAATTTAGAAACTCTTTCATTTGATCCCCACTTTATAATCATTAACAAAATTATTAGTTCGTTTACAGCATCGCTCGAAACTAGTCCAGATTTTGTTATAATTTGCTACCGGTCATGGTGCATTTTTAAAATATTCAATATCATATTTTGGAGGCCATCCTGCAGACACAAATGTGTGACTGTAAATGCGACGGTTGCGGGTTCGATTCTCATTCGGAGAAATGAAGTATTTAATATTTTCTTTTCCTCGCTTGCAGCGTATTGAGTGGCAAAACTCACCAGTTACCAGAGCGAACAAATAAAAATGTTAAATATATAATTTCATCGAGTGGGAATCGAAGCCACAACCTGTCGCGTTTACATTCGCACGCTTGTACCTCTGCACCTTATTGGCATCCATCCTCTTCGATTTCTGCTTCTATTTAATTAAAATTTCTAATTAAATCATCTGACATAATTTAGCGCAGTCATACCTAAGTTAGTTGTCGATCAGTACAAACGACAGAAACATTAAACAGTATTGCCGTCTGAATTTGAAACTTACTATAATTATTTATGAATCAGTTAAATAGACATAGGATTTGCTATAACAAGATTGTTTTGTTCACAAGTTATTAAATTTCAATACAGTAAACAAATTGATTTTGTACAATTACAAGGTAAATTTGTAATCCTGTTCCTTAGAAAATGAGGGTTAAGCTTAACTATTATTTTGATTATTCAAAATTAATTATTGAAAGTATACGTTAGCGTAGTATTAAGCGTTTTGTATAGAAATATTATAATTATGAATTAATATGTTTAAAATCACTGTAGCGTTGGAATTTATTTGACTGGACCCGATGACCGTGGGTTCAAAAGCAAACACAGGGAATCAAAAAAAATCTAAAATCACCCTCGCGCTGTATCCCGCACACAGCAGCGTAGGCAGAGAGAACCTAGTGTTAAGACACTCCGTTCCCCATTTTCCGCCGAGTTTTGGAGGCATCGCGTGTTGAGTGGCGGAACTCAACGCCGCGCTTTGCCTCGACACCAGAGCCGTATAGGCCGTGTGATCCCGGCCTAGAATAGGATCATCCTGGTACTGGTAGTGTCGTAAGAGGCGACTAAAGTACGTGTGGTAGAGTCACGTCGCCAGCAATGGCAACACGCATGGGCAGACTCGACCGGATCATTACCACCCCCGGCATTTAAAACCGGCGTGAAGTGGTGGCTTTATGCCACTGCGTTTCGCATCAGGTAATGTCGGGCTCCGGCGCCCAACCCACCTTAAAGACAGGCAACGCACCTGTAGCTCCTCTGGTGTTGCACGGAGTCGTGGGCGGCGGTAATCACTTATCATCAGGTGACCCGAACGAGTCTTCTCTTTTCTCATTTCCTCGAGTCCCCATTCGCAAATCAAATCAAACCCACAACCAGCCGATTTTACAGTCACACTGTGTGCCCCTGCGCCATGACTGGCATTAGATTACATAAATAACAGGGAATACTTATTCTAAATTGCTTCACTCTGTATTCTCGAGACATTCATCAGCGGTACTTAACGCATCGCTTTGCCTAGTAACTAGACCGAGAATTTAAAAGAAATTAATTATATATAGAAATATTTTTAATAGTTTCGGTCTGTTTTGTAAAAGTTTAACCCACAACTATTATATTATTGTGTTTGGTCACTGGTATCACAACTTTGCCACAATGGCTAAGAAAGTTTTGAACTTTATAAAGTTTGGAAAATTAAATAAAATTACTTTTTACTAACTTTAAACAGAACGTTACGAACCTCGCAGTCCGTAGTCGCCTCTACTTTTATAAAATTAATTATAAACATTACACTTCACAGTGTCTGACTGAAAACGGTTGCGGGTTCGATTTTCACTAGGAAGAATGAATTATATTTTTCCCCTCGCTCTGGTAATAAGATTAAGCGCGGCGTTGAGTTCTGCCACAAAACACATAATGTCCGAAAAGTTATAAATTGACTTATTACCTCTGCCTACCCTTGCCCCTCCTTCTGCCTACTTTACTGTATGATATGCAGGATTCATAATGAAGCCAAAAATCGTCACAAATATTATTCCGGCCGAGGCTACCCTGACACTGGGGCACAACCGGTTGACTGTAAACGTGACTATTGAAGGTTCAGTTCCCATTAAGGGAAATGAAATATTAATTAATGGATCGTATCATAACACTAGGTTCCCTCTGCCTACCCTGCTATACAACGTGAAGCTAAAAACTATATAATTCTGCTACTAGTATATACTAAAGCAAATGGAATCGTGAAAATCAATGAAACTAATGTGATAATAGCCCAAGTGTGCTACGAGATTACTATGACTGTCATGACGGCGATCAATTACAAACGTAGAGAAATTAGACGGATTTATCTTCACGCGTCGTCCCCTGAGGAGATGACGGAGTGCTAAAATGTTCATAGGAACCTCTTTGCCTTTATCCGGTCATTAACCTCTTTCCACAAATCCTCTAGGGAGTCCTCACTTGTACGTGAATTTCTTCTAGCATCATTAATACTACTTAAGAAAGTCGACGGTTTTTATTTGTTTATTTATTTATCCTTATTTAGCTGCATACTGTATGTTGCGGTGGGCGGAGTCCGACTCGCCTTCGACCTGACCAGTTCGTTTTAGATCAGACTTCTATAAATGTAATTATTTAAAATGGCGTTCTAATTTTTTTGAAATGGACTGCAATTATTAAAGTATCGTCATATTGAAATTTAACAAAGAAATATTTTTAATATTTTGTCTATTAAGCTAAAATATTACAAATATTTATTGTATATACATGAAGCAAAAAAATTGTTGTTTTTATGAAAAGTATGAGGACGGTAGTCCAATAAAGTAAAATTATGATACGGTTACCAATTTCATAAAAATTCTATATAAAGTTATGAAATTTGGCACAGTTATAACTTATAGAGGAGTGCAGAATGCTGATATTTTTTTAATAATGCATAAAAATACATTAAATTAATAAAATAAATATAAAACACACTACATACAATATGCTTGAATATTAAAAAACGCTCTAACAAAAATAAAGTTTCCGCTGAAATTATGCCACTTTAATTTTATTTTATTATTAAAATCTGTTATACTACAGTAGTAAGTGGCTCTATCAGAATGACGTATAAAAATACGTTTAATACATAATAAGTGTAAGTAACTTCTTTACTCAAAGTCGGTTAATTTTAAATACTTTCACATAATAATTTCAACGGTAACTATTTTCTTGTTTCGTACTTTTCAAAACGTTTTTTTGTAGTCGGATTTTAGTTTTTAAAGTTTCTTTTTATTTAAATTATTTTGGAGCTATGTGAATTCGTGTTAGGTAATCTTATTATGCAGAGCAAACCGAATATAGTAGTTAAGGTTTTATTGTTTCATATTTGTGTTTAACTAGTTTAGAAGTGATTTTTTAAATTCTTACAATTATCTGGTGATTGCAAGCAAAGCCGTGAGCAAGAGCTAGTATTATTTACATATTTGAAATATGCTAAGAAATCTCTTTCATTTGATACCACACACGACATCGTTATGATTTTTTTTTTAGTTCTTTACTTTAAGTCCCCATACATACAGGTCAAAATTAAAACCCTCCTTTTTGCTTCGCCGTAATCGGATAAAATCGACATTATACGTTGCTATGATAATTAGTTTTGTACGCGTCAAAGACAAAATCAAAATATTCTTTAATCAATTAGGCCATTATGAAATTCTAACATAAAAACTTTCCCAAAACCAAAAAAACATTAGCACAAAAAAGCATTAACAGTAATATCCAGAGGTTTTTTTACGTCCCCTATAAAAGGACGGACGAATGATAAACGGCAGATACCGTATTATATTCGTATCTTCATGAAAGGGAGAGCCGATTCAATTCCATTCGCTCAGTTGTATCGAACAAGCGGTTTTGATGAACTTACAAGATTTACTTTGGTCCTATATTTTCCTCGGTTTTTGATACTGATTGTATATAAATGGAGGATGTTCATATGTCAAAACTGTACGGCTTCGTTTTTATAAATCATACAATATGTTTACAGTATAAATTAATAGGTATTTAGATTTAAACATGTTTGAAGACAGTACGAAAAAATGTATATTTAATACGTCTTAAATATCTGTAGGTACATACATATAAATAAAATTAAAGTGTATGCTTATGATTTTAATATAACTGTGTTTTTTAGGTCCATATAATTATTTACACTACTAAAAACAAACAAATCATTTTAATTTTTTTGTCAGTCTCTATGGTTCTCTTTGACCAGGCTAGTCTCTGGAACTGCTGTATCGAATCGAAGGAATTTCACTGGAAGATAGAGGAAGTTATAGAGTAATATATAGGCTACTCTTTCGTTCGATACTCGTATAGGCATAATTTGACCATGCAGGCAAAGCTGTATAAAAATATTACTACCGATAATGCCAACTAGCAATAATGACAGGATGGCTGTCAAAACGTGAAAAGCCATGGTGGTGGAATGAAAGTCGCTAGACTTCGTTACCTAAAGCTTTTGGGCATTTTTAAATGCATATATCTTTTAGAGCACACCATCTAAGAGGATACGTATTTGAATGCTAAAATATGTACTTAATATTTTATTTCTATGCAAGGATGGATCTTATGAATCTGGCAACATTTGGTATTTTTAAAATCTTTGCAGGACAACCTTAGCCTTACTTCACCTAAGCTCAACTTAGCTTAATAATAATCATTCATATTGAATAATTGTATTTCTTGCTTATTTCTTATTCTTTATACTTCAAAATTACAAAAAAAAACAAATAGCTTCACGTTTTTCTCTAAAATACAAAGTAGACGGAGAGGACTTCCTCTTAAAATTCCGCTCTCCACTTTCCGATTAATTTTCCATACATTAGGTGTTGAGTAGCGGAACTCAACACCGCCATTAGTCTACCAGAACTGAAAACTAAAAATATTCTAAATTGAATCATTTCTCTAGCGGGAGTCGAATTCACAACAAAGTCTATATACAGTCAGAGGCTATCGAGTGTAATAATAAATAACATTTTCATGATAAAAGTTATATCGAAAAATATTCCCAAAAACGCAAAGTTATTTCCCTCTATTAAAAATATGCAACATGATATATTATTAATTTATTTAAATCGGAATCGATCATTAATATTTCGTTTCGTTATTCTGAACGATATTGTTTGACACGTTTCTCTAAATTACTCGTGTAGTATTTCAGACATCGATTTTGGCTTGTTAGCTTTGTAAATTGAGTTCAACAATGATACAGAATATCTTTTAAAATATATATATATATATATTTTAAAAGATATATATATATATATATATAGGAGGATGATTATATTTAAAATTGTTTTAATAGAAAGTGCGGGAAAAAACATGAGAATACAAAAAAAAAATATAAGTATTCTACATGTTTACATTTCAACTATTTCGTTTATACATAATTTAAATATATGTATAGTTATATGTATAGTTTTTGTACAAAATATTAAATAAATATATTAAAATCACAAAATAAATTATATATCACGTCTTCTTGAACCTTCTACTTAAGCGACATTAAGCTAATCAATCTTTCTGTTGTTCATTATTTTTTGTAATTAATTGAAATTTTGCAATCAGTAAGTGGGTTTTCATAAAAACCACTCCCTACCAGACTACTGTAGATTACTAGTAGATGTTTTAACTTAATTTCATACTCGTACATACCAAAAAAAATAAAGCTCCCGCGGGAAAGCGTTGAAAGCTTATTTGAAAAGTCAAATGAAATACCCTCGCGGCGTAGTTTGCATGAACGAAGAAGTATTTGTCGTAAAAAATTACAAATTTTACCTCAGTATATTTATAATATACAAACACTCAATGTTTACTCGTTTTGGATAATTTTTATAGATATGTATGTTGACAATGACAGTTGAGTGACAATGAAAGTTGACAGGTGAATGTAAATATTCCCGTGGCGCAGTGATATAGCGTGGGTTTGATTTTCACAAAGCGCGGCGTTGAAATCCGCTCGACAGACAATTTCTCGGAAATTGAGTGGAAAGGGGGAACTGAATGTCTTGAGACTAGGACCCCGCTGCTTACCCTGCTGTGTGTGGGATACGATATTTCTACGCCTTTATTTCTAGGGGGACCGAGACAGAGACAAGAGAAGACGCAACGCTTCGGCTAGTGGAGAACAGAGCAATAAAAATGATAAATTGTCTGCGCAGGAGCACAAGTATGAGATTGAAAACCCGGCAGATTGTGGGCTCCATTCCCTTCGATTCTCACTCGAGGAACGGAGGAAGAAAAATTTTTCATATTTTTATTACCTCGCGCAAAGCTCCCAATGCTTCTATAATTCGGCGGAAAGTGAGTAACCTAAGTGTCTTAATGAGAACGGAGTGTCAATTGATGTGCAGAATACAGCGTGAATCTAAAATACAGAAAAATCATACAGACGAATAAAAAAGGCAGTTTTAAGCAATCATTCCATACTTGTTCGCTCAGCGATCCCAAATCGTAACCCCACGAAATAACCGGTAACTACCGACTTTATAGCTTTTCCATTTAATTGCAGTTTTATTGAGTTACGGCTGTTACAGAATGTAATAAACGACGAATTTACGACGAAATTTTAAGAGTTATCTGAAGATATGACATAAAAAATATGAAATGAATGAATTTTAATTAAAGCCATGATTCAAGACTAAATAAGTCGTTAAGTTTCGTCAATCGGCATATTTTCATTTAAATTACGACGGGACGTAAACGATGGAGTGTCTTAACATTAGGTTCCGCCTTCTCGTCCAACTATCATAATTATAATGAAATAAAAAAAAAATTACCAAGAAGTTGGGAACGAAAGTATCTTAATAGGAACGGAGTGTTTCAACATTAGGTTCTCGGATACAGTATGAAGCTAAAAAAAATTATGGTCCTGACGTCGAAATTTAAACATATGTAGACGTACGCAGTTATTGTTAATTGTCATGTAGACTTGACATAGAGAACCTAGTCTTTTCATAGAACAGAGTCACCCCGTTCGTACGCATTCGAAAAATTAAAAAAAAAATTGGCGATTTTTTATTTGATGTCTTATATATAAGCATCGAATTGCTTAGTTTTATCATGTACTAGCGACCCGCTCGCGGCTTCGCCCGCTTAATCTACTGAATCATTTACTTAATACACTGAACTCTGTTCCTTTTTTAACATATAATGTATGTTTGCAATGCACTTGAGATTTATAACGTGAAAATTATTAAAACCTTAGGTTGTATTTTCGTGGAAACTACGAAAATGCAACCTAATGTTTAAATGTCCTTGAACTGAAATGGTGCCTGTACACATAAGAAAAATTGTTATTAGGACATTCAACAACGTAATAGAACCTTGTCGTTATGTATGTTTGTCTGTGCGTTTGTTCACGCTAGTCTCGGAAACGGCTAAACTGATGTAAGTGCACAGTGCAGCACTATTGTATTTTTGCAAATTTTTCCTATTATTAAGTATACGTTTTATTTCAATGGTTTCATAAATAAAAAGGAAATATTGATATAAAGTATTTTGTAAATTGCTGTAAAATTTGTGTTTTATTGATTTGGCTCAAACTTTGGTTGAAAACAAATGTATGGATCTCAGCTTCACATTGTATCCTACATATAGCAAGGTAGGCAGAGGGAACCTAGTGGTATGACACTCCTTTCCCCACTTTCCGCCGAATTTTTCTAGTTACTGTGTGTTGAGTAGCGGAACTTTTGCCTTGGTGTCATGACGAAAATATGAATATATTAATAAATAATCCCCCGAGTGGAAAACAAACCCACAACCGTCACGTTACAGTCACACCCTCGTGCCCCTGCGCCACGACGGCCTCCATGTATATATATATATAATATAGATATCGTCTTTAAAATGAGTTACTAAAAGAACGTAATTAATCCAGTTTAGTATAATATAAAAATAATTGTGTTATTCAGGCCGGCCAAGACGCAAGCGGGTCGTCAGTTTTGATATAAGTGATGTAACATTAAGTATTAGTATCTAAAATCGGCTGAGTTGTTTTTCTTACGTTTATTTTACAACATTCGTAAATTTTAATAATGTTTAATTGTAGTTTTAGCGCTATTGGAGAACAAACAAGCAGACAGATAAGAATTCTCCTGATTGGTTTTTAAGCTTCTATAATCGATTGGTTAACCGACCCAACTTTTATTTTTGTCATATCTTTCATGTACATAATCGACTTTTCTATCCTTTTATTATATATACAGATGTAAACCAAAACTTGGTTAAAATATACAATAAAGTACATATAAATATTTTTTTCTAAATTATTATTATACTTTAGAAAAAAGTTTAGACTGGTAAAATTGAAATAAGAAATATGTGAAAATCAAAAAATCGAAAATATCACTATAAAATAACAATTTATATACCTTGTTATATTTGTATTTGAGCAAATTTTTATTCTAAACGGAAGGAAGGGATCAGCACCACAATTTATGAGGTGGTAGTTATTATCGGCCTCATTTTATAGCTCCATAGAATTAACCTCCATAACTAACTGAGAAAATCCTTACCGTATTCGTGTAGAGCTTTTTTTGGTAAAATTCTGAGTGACGTAATAGTACCTGATAACATTTATTGAAGAACGAAATAAGTGTAAGTGGTCATTAAGGCGCAGTGGGTGTGACTGTTTGACGGTTTGATTCTCGCTCGTTGTAATTGATTATCTTTATTTGTTCTGGTATGGCAAAGTGCGGCGTTGTGTTTGTGTTGTTTGTGTGGAAGCACGAAATGTCTTAAATTTGAAGGACAATATATTGGCATTAGGTTTTCTTTACCTGTGCATCAATATCTGATGATATATACATAACATGCTACATTCTAATTGTTAACTATGAATTAATTATATAAAAATACGGAAGACCTAAAATAAATATTTAGATATGATAAGCAATTTGCACCATTTTACCTTTATTTCTATAACTATTGAGCGTAATCATATAATAAAATATTTTAT
>DWLH01003049.1:0-10005 GCA_018249795.1 Heliconius telesiphe telesiphe | reverse complement strand
GAGAAATACTCTACCTAATGGTGAAAACCGCATCAAAATCCGTTGGGTGGTTTAGAAGAAGATCGCGTAGAAAGGCCAGACAGAGACGAAATGCGTTCTTATTTTATAAGATATAGAGATAGAGATAATTTATTGTTCGTTTTAAGATTACTAACCTATTTTTATGTACATATATATTGTTTGGCATAACACAAAACGCCATAAACTAACAACTAACGTGAACTGAAGATACTCCATTTTTTAAATAATGTGTTAGAAATTACAAAAAATATTTTTACGATGGACTTCGGCAATGTAAGTATCGTATTCATAGTTTTGTTTATGAAGTTTAAATATAAATGCTTTTTGCGAGTAGAGTAGTTTACTGTGAATATATACTTATACGTATATAATTTGTTGAATTCATAATAATATTAATTAATATCGTTTTGTTTGGTAGGTGTCATATTGTTTATTGTTTTGTTTAATCATTTAAGACTTGTGCTAGATTATTATTTCAACTAATTTTGATGAATGCTTTACTGAACAATGAACTAATAAATACTTTCCTTTTTTCAGTGAAATAGAATACAATGATAGTGACCATTGCAAGAAATTTAGCTATGACTAAACGTTGTAGCTTATAAGAAATATATGGAAAATAAGGCTGATAAAATTACAAAACATAGAGGTCAAATTAAGAAATAAAAAATATGAATATAAGAGACAAATAAAAAAAAATTATGTGCCATTTTCTTTAATAATAAAAAAAATACAATACATATTTTTTCCCTTATACACACCTCTAAAAAAAGCAAAAATATAATTTACTAACAATCTTTTCACTCCTTTAGCATTTAATAAAAATAAAATACATTAACAATTATTCATCTTATAAGGAAATGATATATGAAAGATGTCCTTTCTGTGATATATCTGTGGTACCAGAAGGAGTCTTCTGGTACTTCCATAAAATTAAAATCTCTCCAGGTGGAGTGCCATAATAGGAAATTATCTTTCAAATGCTCTGAAAATATAAAATTTATATATTAAAAAATATATATATTAGGTATATAATTAGTGAATACAAATAAATCAGCTTCATGCTGTATCCCGCATACAGCAGGGTAGGCAGAGGGTACCTAATGTTAAGTAAGGCACTCCGTTCGCCACTTTCTGCCGAATTCTGGAGGCATTGTGTGTTGAGTGGCAGGATTCAACGCCACGCTTTGCCTCAACACCAGAGCAAAGAAAATGGAAATATAAATTTAAGTAAATATTTCATCTCTTCGAGTGGGGATCGAACCCACAACCAGTAGGTTTTACAGTCACACTTTGTGCCACTGCACCACGACTGGCCTCTAGTGACACAACTAGGTTTAATACTAGTTACACATAATACTAATAAATAGAGATTGTTTTTTTTTATGTATTCAAAATCTCATAGCTTCCACTTTAACATAATAATAACGAGGTGTACAATAAAGAGTTTACAAAGAGGGTGTACACCCAAAAAAGAAATAAGAGAATACAAGTATAAAAGCATGTACAATAGGCGGCCTTATCGCTGAAATAGCGATTTCTTCCAGGCAACTTTAAGGCGTTGGAAATCGCAAAATAAATAAATAGTGGGTAGGGTATGAACAATACTAAATATATAAATAGTATATAAACATACACAGATAAATTCATATATATATATATATATATATATATATATATATATATATATATATATATATATATATAAATATACAAATATATAAATAAATACATAAATGTGTACATACATACATACATACATACATGCATAATATACACTTTATGAATTAGGTAAATATATCCATACATACTAAAAGTATAGGAATATAGAAAAATATACACTACTTAAAAATTATATTACATAGGCACGGCTAAAAAAGATTTCAAGTGAAAGAAAGTGTGTTTTTAAGCGTTTTATAAAAGCAAGGAACGTTTTTGAATTCCTGACATTCAAGGGTAGGGCGTATATATTTTTTTCTCCAAACCTAAGGTTAAATAATATCTAAACCAGTTTAATTTTATTAATGTTACACATCTTATACTAACAATAAGTTATCATGATACCTTTCTATTATATTCCTGGTTTAATATGTGCTTGCTTGCAGTTTTGCTTCACTACTTGCATTAAGAACTTGTGTTAATAAATATGATCTATTTGGATAAGCACTATCATGTAGCTTCCATTGATTACCATAATGTTTTGCATCACATTTTGCAAAATCAGTAATTGAATACTTTTATATACCTGCAATAAAATATAAAATAATATTTTAGAAAAGTATAAAATAGTAATTTAGAAAATCAGCAACTGAAATTAATAAGCCCACAGCTCAAATTAAGAAATGAAATAGTAACTGAAATTAATTAATATAGAAAAAAGTTTGCATAATTTGCCTGCTTTTTTAAAGAAAAACTCTTAAGATATATAATATATAATACTCACATGGTGATTGGATTAATTGCAACAATAGCTCCAGGAAACCACTTCTATAGAATTTTTCTGCACTCTATTGATATACTTTTATATGCTCACTGCATATATTTGCAATGGTTTATAGTTAGAGGTGTTCGTTTTATTATATAACTGAACAAAAGAACCGATCTCTAAAAAGAATATTTGATCCGTTCAATTTCAGAACAACTTTGCGTTCATTTTTTGTCGCATTCTTTTTGATTGACTCTGTAAACGATCGCTCCGTCCGACTGCGATCACTCGCGTCACAAGAGAGAGGTATAGCGACATCTCGCTCACACGCACTCTTAATCTCGAATTTGGAAATTGGAATCCTTTGGTAGCGAGGATGGTAAGTCGCAATTGGTGAATATTTTTCACATTCTAAATTATGCTCTAATACCATTCGATAAGTATATACAACTATAATAGACATGAGTACTTACATTTATTACACTTAAAACGTTAGATTTTTTTATGGTAATTTCTAAATTCTTTTTAGTATTTGAGAAAAAATAAATTTAAGTGTTATTACGGATTTTACTTTTAATGGTTAATGACGTATTATATGTATTAATTAGAAGGACGCTGTTAGTTTTTGTTCTTTTTTTTCGCTTTCTTTTGCTTTTATTTGTTTATATTTATTATTATTATTACTTTATTTGTACACCACAATAGATACACCCATTAGGTATAATTTAAAAAAAAAATGTACAAAAGGCGGTCTTATGGCTAAGTAGCCATCTCTTCCAGACAACCTTTAATACGTAAGTGTATTATTTTATTATAGTAGTGTATAGTTGTTAATATTTAATTACGTAAGTGTAAATAAAATGTTAGTTTTACGTTAGTGTAATCTTATTTTACATTTAATAAGTTTAGATTTATTTTTCTTTTCTTAAAAATGCCACGAGGAGGGCAAATATTGAAGTATTTCAATATTGCGGAACAATAAATTACCACTGTGAATATATTGATAATAATAAGGTACCCACGTACGGCAGGGTAGGCTGAGGGAACCTAGTGTTAAGACACTCCGAATTTTTTAATACATTGTGTGTAATATAAAAATATGAATAAATTTTTATATTACACACAATGTATTAAAAATTATTCCATTAATATTTATTCCATCGAATGGGGATCGAATCCACAAATATGTATATGTGTGTCCATTTTATTGGTAGTCTATATTAATTGTTAATTATAATTTAATTTTAATTGGAGTTTTATTCTAGAAATAAAGATTTTATATTATTATTATGAATGCCTTAATTGACCTTCTTTATTTTTAATAAATAGTACGCGCATAATAGACGGTCGACCTTTTTTAATTATGTCTTTTGAAACTTATATTTAGATATAAATTATATATTAAAAAAAGAAAAAAAAAATTAAAAAATAAACTGAAAACATAATGTACATATATATGTTCAGTACATATAAAGAGAACTGAACGTAAATCTGAACATGTTCTTTAAACTGAACATATCGTTTGTTCTCGTTCACAAAAGTGAGCTGTTGTGAACACTCCTATTTATAGTTACTTTATAACACTATCATTACTATCACTCACAAGAAATATCACTCCACATATTTTTTTTAACTTCTAAACAAAATAAAGTATAAATGCAATATTGCAATTCAAAGATATGATAAAGTAAACCCCGAAACGTCTCGGATCGCAATAAGCACAGAACACATATACCCAAAGGGAAGAATGTTCACTTCATACAAAAAATGGGGGACAAAACGACACTGCTGCCATCTCTTGTGTGCCCGCCAAAAACAATATTAAAAATTTACCGCCTCAGATATGGGCGGGAAATTCAAAATTTGGCTAATATTTGGATAATAAATCAATTTTTATTCAAAGCCAGAATAATTCACTCTTTCAAAATCAATTGGAAATATCATTATTTAATTTAAACAAAAATACTTCCAAATGATTTGAAGGAGTGAATCATTTCTGGTATAATAATAAAACAAGATAAATGCAGAAATAAAACGAATAAACACTTTATACTTTTTTTATTGCTTATAGACATTTGTTATAACTATATCTATACAAATAGTATTCTTGCAAATCAAATAAAATAGTGATAAAGACTATATTATTGCAACAATACAAACTTGCCCTTTTATGTTAGAAACAATAATTAACATTTATATAAGTTAAATGGATTGTAATCTGTAAAATAATCATAATTTATGTATTTATTAACTTATAACATTGTAGGCAGTTACATTCTTGAAATTTGACCTGGACTACAAATAAAGAATGAACATAATCATTGCTGTTTACTATTCTATTTTAATTAAATGAATATTTTAATTAAGTATTGTGTTGTATTGTTGATTTTTTGATGATAATGAAAGATATATTAGAGATAATGATAAAAACTGTGAAATAAGTATTATGAACTTAATAGTGTTGGTCAAATTAAATTTAACATAATTATACTATTACTTATTTTTTAATATATCTATATTCCTTTGTAACAATTTCTGATATTTTGAAAATTTTGAGAACAAAGTTTGCATTTATTGCCAAGGCTCTATAAGAAAAATCCACAGACATATTTACAGAACTTACTTAGAACTTATCAAGTTTCACTCCCATTGTCTGCTTGGCATTTGGACATATGGTCCTGTTTTAATTTGGGTGCAAAAACTAAATTTCCATCACCAGTCTTTTTGGAAGAAATGTTCCATATATTTCCATTTGGCTCGACCTATAATGTAATAAATAGCATTTTAATTAAAAAAAAAATATTACAAGTTTTATTTAATTATTAGTAAATGGAAACCAGCCAAACTTGAGGCCAGCCATATCGCAGGGGCACAAAGTGTGACTGTATAATCTACTGGGTTGTTGGTTTGATCTCCACTTGTGGAAAAGAAATATTTATTTAAATTTATATTTACATTTCTTCTCTCTGGTGTTGATGCAAAGTGCACCAAAAACAATATTTAAAATTTACCTTAATAAAGTGCAGTGTCGAGTTCCACCACTCAACATGCAATGCCTCCAGGTTTCGGTAGAAAGTGGGGAAAGGAGTGTCTTAACACTAAGTTCCGTCTGCTTACCCTGCTGTGTGCAGGATATAGTGTGAAGCTGATTTATTTAATTTTATTCATATATAAACTTGCACTTTTAACTGGACAATAAAATATTACCTTTTCCTTCAACATTGTTTGAAGTAATATTTGGTTATGGTTCTTTAATTATGGCGTTCCGAGCATGCCAGTAGAGCACATATCACTTCGCCAATGTCGCATTGTATGGAGAAAACACGAAGGAGGTTGTACGGTAAAAGAGATAATGTTACACAATAGGAGAATGCATGTTAAAAAAAAAGATCCAGTTAAAAATTGCCTTCACCTGTAAAAAACAAAAAAAAAATTATATATACATTATATACATACCATAGAGGGTTATTAATAAGAAATATAATACAAAGGTGTAAGCTTACAATTTAATTTTGTTATATCTAATATATTTACATAAAAAAATACATAGAGGACTAAACACAAACATTAACAAACAGGCAGGGAACTTTATGAGGAAGGACATCATATAAGGGACGAATCAGATTAGGGCAAGTGAAAAGTATGTGAGGCCCCTCCTCACATACTTTTCACCCGTCATCTAGGCCACATGCACACAGTGAGTGGTCCCTGACCCTGATCTTAGCTAGGTGCACAGGTGTACATGCATGTCCAAGGCGCAAGCGACAAATAGTTGATATAATCCTCCGTTCAGTAAATTTTTGAGAAAAAAACCAAGGTCGCCCGGGAATGTTAGGTTGAATGGCAGCATAAAACTTACCTTTCTGAAATAATATTTGTATTGCATTTTATATTATATTTTAAAAACAAATTTCTGAACAATTTCAGTAAGAGGTAGATCAAATATTGCAATATACCACCACCACCCATATCACGAATTGTAGCTGCAATATTTAAGCCATTTCAAACATTTTTGTTTAATCTGAAAATAAAAATACAAATAAAAAGTAAAATAACTATTATCACAAATCTTTACAAACAAAGTCTTTTTTAAGTTTAAGTTAATGTTTAAGGATTACTTACCGGTGTAAATTGGTAGGACCAGGATTAGGGAACCTATAAAATTTTATTTTATTATTATCAGCTTCACGCTGTATCCCGCTAAATTTAATTTCATAAACAAGTAATAAAATGCAATAGAAATTCGAATATTAAATAACAGTTTGCGTCGCCGAAAGAAACAGTAGGTTAGCCATTTGCAAATTATAATGTTACCCAATATCAAAAGATAATCCTACTATTGCGCTTAAAATACCGGTTACATAAATTGTTTCTGATTTCAATTGAAAACTTTATATAACTAAATTACATTGCAAATTTTTGTTTTCATTTTTTAATTATAATTTAAGATGACTTCTATTCTTTTCGGAGTTACATTTTATCATGGTACCTTGCATACATGAAACTTTATAAAGAAAGTTATTTATTAAATATTAAATAAATATGCCACAAAAACATCATGTAAATCATTCAAAAATACTTATAAAAAAACTACTAATTAGTAGTTTTACTTTAATATAGCAGCACTAAGTATCATAATTTATTTTTCGGGACTAATTTACAATCCCCCGTAGGTATGTCGCACATGCCCCTTAGGAAGTCGACCGGGCCTGGCAATAAGCTGTCGTTTTTGCTATCGAACCTAATGTCAAAATGAACAGATCGTTTATTGGCACGCACGAGCTGTCATTTTCATACAAACGTCAATCTTAATCTCCCGTTTGTCCTCCCAAACACAGATTGACGTTAAAGATTGAATATGAAGTACTTGGTTTGGTTATTGGCAAGCAATACTCAACAAATAGATTGATATATCAATCTATGATAGCAATTTATGGATTAGGATTGATTATTAACATCGGGCGTAAGTTTGCCACTACACAAATTCAAAGTAATTGAAAAACATCCTTACAACGAACAGTACAGCGAACCTAGTATACGTTTCAGTAATATTTTCAGATCGAAAATAAATAGAATTATTATTAATTAAACCTCATGGAGATTAACTGCCGCCAATCAATAATTCAATTAAAAAGAGAAATTGTATCGATATTAAAAAGAGAAATTTATTCTTAATTTTACTTGGAATTAACCACACTCAATATTTGTAATTGATTTTAAAATAAAAATATAATCCTATTTTGTTGTTGTATGTAAAACCGACTGGTTGTGGGTTCGATCTTCACTCGAGGAGATGAAATATTTACTTAAATTTATATTTCCATTTTTTCGCTCTGGTGTCGAGGCTAAGCGCGGCGTTGAGTTCTGCCACTCAACACGCAGTGCCTCCAGAATTCGGCAGAAAGTGGGGAACGGAGTGTCTTAACACTAGGTTCCCGTTGTCTACCCTGCTGTGTGCGGGATACAGCGTGAAGCTGTTTTATTTATAATTCTATTTTGTAACAATTTATCTAAATTGAAGTAATATTATTGCAAGTTCTAATTGATTTCCAATCCATACCTATATTATAAACTCGAAAGTAACTCTGTCTGTCTGTCTGTCTGTCTGTCTGTCAGGGCCAAACCGCTAATTCAATTGTGATAAAATATTCATATAGAGACATTTGAGGGTCTTCGGATATTAACATAGGTTACTTTTTTTCTCATATTTGTAATATTCTCGATATATACTAAGATATTAAAATATGTTTCAATTTGACATGTAATTTATTCTGCCATTTTAATAGTAACCTAAGCAACCGTTGCTAGGCAACAAGAAATTATGTCGTTTTAAGAAAAGGTCGTCCAAAATTAACTTTCAGAAACGCTTACATGGCGTGCGCTGACTCAACTTTATGAGACATATAAAAACTATGTTTTACAAAAAATATTGTCTTTTAAAAAATCTATTAAAAAGTCCACGATGATGTATGTTTATCTCTGAATGTTGAGCCACAGTAACCATTTTATTTTTTTGGGATTATTGTTAATATATTTTCTATAATTTCGTATTTAATCCTGTAATGATTTTATATGTGTAAGTTTTAATATTCGCAATAATTTATTATAAAAATGTAAATCAACCTCTTTGTTTAATAAAAAGATGCTTTAAAATAAATAATATAGAACTGTCACCAGAGAACATTAATAAAATGACGCTTTATGTGGTCGGAAAATTCGAGATATACTTTTAGATTTGGAGCGGAAGAAGAAAGAGGTCCTCTAGAATAACATATTGTATTAGAATTTAAGATGGACATTGTACAAGCTTAATAGTATTTTACTCTGGAAGAAATATAAGTTCTGTAAAAGCCTCGAGGTGTTTGATTTCGTTACATCTCAGAAGCGAGACACGCCCTATAGTGAGGTACGTACAAAAAAACCATGCAAACCAAACTTTACACTGCTAGCTTTAATATGTATAGCTTTTGATTGTAAATTTAGTCACTTTAGAATTTTTATTATGTATCTTATAGAATAGTATGAAGATTGATAAACGGTGAGCGTGCCGTAGATGAAATGGTCAGCGTACCATAGATGATACGGTGAGCGTGCCGTACATGAAATGGTCAGCGTACCATAGATGATACCATGGATGATACGGTGAGCGTGCCGTACATGAAATGGTCAGCGTACCATAGATGATACGGTGAGCGTGCCGTACATGAAATGGTCGGCGTACCATAGATTAAATGAAAAATAGTGGTATGTATTTTGAGTTAGTGAGCCTGCTTGCTCGCTGGTCGGTGGTGACCGCGGGTTACGTCGGGCGTAGTGTGTAGTTGAGGTAATTTGAAATTAAGTTAATATTTTTGGTTATTTATATTGGTTATTTTAGCATTTTTTTTACGGCCCTGCACGGCATCTGCATAATATTATTTAAGTATAAAAAAAAGAATGGTCGGTTATTTCAGTTAGGTTATCTATACCGTTGTCGTACACTTAATAAATCGTAGTTTTAGTTTTTTAGGATTTAATTTGATATTGCTCGTAAAAATTATCAAATTTAATGTAGGAGTTTAGTTAATTCATATAGTATCTAAGTACGCGCGCAAGGAAAACGTGTAAAAATTTTTTTCAGTTGTTCTGGCCATTAGCTCGGGGAAATAGAAAGACAGACAGACCGACGGAGACAAAAAATATAAAAATATTTTTTATTGTATTAGAGTATTATGCAAATAACCACATGCACTTGCAAAAACATAATTTCATACTTTTAAATATTTATTTTACTTTGATAATCTTGATAAAGTATCTGGTTTTGTTTAGTTTTTTTTTTAATAAATATTTTACTTTTGTTACGTTTACTTATTATTTTTGTTCATTTAAATTAGATTTCTCTTATCTTATTATTCTCTACTTATTATACTTTTTCGGATTATTATGATCTCTGGGGGGTCCAAGATGGAAGGCTTGCTCGCAGCGACCCCTGCCAGCCCTTACGAGGGCTGCAACGTTCCATCCGCCACGTGCACCTCGAGAGAGCGCACTGATAGGGCGTCCCCCCAAGGCGACGCGCA
>DWLH01003048.1:0-10005 GCA_018249795.1 Heliconius telesiphe telesiphe | reverse complement strand
TATTTGCACCCTATCCCTATCTTAATTTGCTATTTCCTCTGCCTTAAGGTTGCCTGGCAGAGATTGCTATTAAGCAATAAGGCCGCCTTTTGTACATTTATATTTTTGTTTTTTATTGTATTTCTGTGTCATTTCTTGGGTGAACAATAAAGAGTTCTTATTATTATCCTTCACGGAGTAGCCAGAGAGAACGGAGCGCCAAAGACTCTGACTCTGGGGAGTCCTGATTTTTACTTATCCAGTATCCTTGATACTGTGTTTTTGAAGGTTAACTGAGGTGTCCCTCCGGTTCTGTTGTTCATAACGCAAGGTCAATTGATTCATATATAGCCGACTTGTTTTTACGCTGCAACATGCAGAATTTATTTTATTATATTAGGTATTTAAATAATAGTAGAGGGTAAGGAAAAACATCATAGTACCTACTAAATATTTGAACCAAGAGTAGAAATAAGATGTTCAAGGTGTTTACGGAACACTATCAGGTGTTTTGGCGTAACCCAACCCCCCGAAGATAAAAGTATATTTTTTTTTAGCGTCACGCTGTTTCCCCTACATAGAAGGGTAGGTTTAGGACTTCATTCCCATTAAATTCCGTGTTATATTTTCCGCTGGATTCTAGAGGCATTGCGTGTTTAATGGCGGAACTCAACGCAGTTATATAAATAAAATTTTCGAGCGTCATATTTGCTTTTAAGGATATGCCATCTAAGAACTATGACATAAGGCCACAGCCTGTTAGCCTGTTACGACATTTGAGGCTAGAACTTGCATGTATAAGTTAGCCACGTGTTTCTTTAACGATAATTGCTATGTATTTAGTTCAAGAACTAATATCTAATAATGATGCTTGCTCAATTTCTACACTCAAAATTTTATAAAATATTTGTAACCGTACTTTGTGTGAGGTAAAAGAGACGGTTGTAGGTTCTAGTCTCACTGGGGTGAATGAAGTATTTCATTTCCTCACTCTGGTAACGCGGCAAAGCACAGCGTTGAGTTCCGTCGCTCAACACGCAATGCCTCGAGAATTCGGAGGATGTATCTTAATGGGGACCGAATGTCTTAACACTGTCAATAAATATAGCCCATATTTTTAAAAAATCATATTCATTCCGATATAGTAACTGTGCGACAGTATCAGTATACTTAGGTTTTCATTTTATAACATTTAAAATTGTTATTTAAGCGCAAATCATCAAAATAATATTCATATTGAAATTAAATTTCACATAAGATATTGATATTGATATAATAAAAATATACTGAAATATATTTTCAAATTCGAATAATGCCAAAAGGGACTATAAAGGCTATAAAGGGGTATTCACAAGGGTCGAGGAAAAAAAGATTCACTATCTGCTTTCATTTTCATTTTGATTGGCCAACTTTTAGCATTGAAACTTTATAGTTTCCTAACGTAGATAGCGCTTCTCAAATATTTTTTTGGTTTCACGATCTTTCACGCTCTTGATAGAGTAGACTGGGAAAATGTAGTGTTTACACACTTTATTGTTGAGGTAAGTCGTGGCTACGAGGCACAAGCGTGCGATTCTAAATACGACAGGTTGTGGGTTCGACGCCCACTCGGGGATCCCAGATTCCGCGGTACCCCAAGTGCGCATGCATCAATTTGTGTAGTTAGTAACGTTTTGATATGCTAACCACCCAATTTGATATATTATCCTTCCAAACTTTCAAAACAACGTTGTTTCTGCAATTTGTATATGTGAAACGCAAATCCCTTAGAAACATCAACGGCGTTTGAAAGAAAAAAAAATGTTATTCTATAACATTTTTTTTTCTTTTATGTTTTCCTGATGAAAAACACCTAAAACTGTAAATGGCCTCAATTTGTCTAAGTTGATTGTAATATTATTTATATTATTGATTTATATTTTGCAATCTTATTTCCTGTTCAATGTTAGTTCGCCAGAAGGGGTTGATAGCTTGTCATTTTTTATCTTTTTATTGTGTGAGTGTAGCTTCACGCTGTATACGGTATATAGCAGAATAGGCAGAGAGAATATAGTGTCACCACACTTCATTCTTCACTTTCCGCCCGAGTTGCAGATATTAAATCTACTTTAGCTTTTTCATAAATATCAGATCCCCCATCTCCGAAGTATTTTTGAGATGTAACGTGTTAATTGGCAAAAATCAACGCTTCGCTTCATTTATAACAACAACGTATTCCAAATCTTAAATTAAAATTGAAAATGCAAAAAATAAAAACCATTTCATAAGATTACATACGTGTCCTATCTAATAATTTTCAGATTATATTCGTAATACATAAATGCCTATTACTTAATATAATAATAATTTAAAACCTTATTCTTCTGGCTTCTCTAATAACCCAATGTAACCCAAGAATGATAAGAGATGACTTAAGCTTTTTATCCTTACTCTTAATCATGTATAAAGCCTTACTGTGTGTTATTTAGACATCTTGAAATTAAGAATTTTCTTGCAATAATATAGTAGTTAAAAGTACATATATTGAAAAAGTTAAATGTATTTTTTTTCGCGCGCGTCAAAACGTCGCTAATCGAACAACCCCACAACCGTGGGGCCACGACGTGAAAGCCTAATATATAAATTATGTTATATTTTTTTCTTTATTAAATAGTACACACGATAGATTTTAAAATTATATCTCGTACATTTGCATTCAACCTAGGCTTTGAATTTCGCCACTTAAGATGCAATACCTCTAGAATTCGGTGGATAGCCGTGAGCGGAAATGTCTTACTGTGAACGATATGTCATTGTTTTCAAGATCCCTCTACCTGCCATTCTGTGTGCGGGATACAACATGAAAAAAATCATGTTAAATATTAGACTCTGTAACTCTGTCTGATTATGTAAGTACCTGATTGCGACAACTTCACTAAAAGTAAACATAACAAAATACCTTGTCTATTCCACCATATCATAAAATAGGCTTCTATCATAAATCAGTTATATAAGTACGAGATTACTTCTAGTTGCTAGGCAAAATGGAATAACATCTTTCATTCTCTAATCCCTTAAGAAATGAAGGAAAACGTAATATAAATACATTTTGTTCAAGACCATCCATCTGATAATGCTACTTTCTGTAAATTTTTCCCGTATTATTACAAAAAATAGATTAAATTAAATCAGCTTCATGCTGTATCCCGCACACAGCTGGGTAGGCAGAGATAACCTAGTGTTAAGACACTCTGTACTATGGAGGCATTGCGTGCTGAGTGGCGGAACTCAACGCCGCGCTTTGCAACGACACCAAAGCGAAGAAATGAAAATATAATTGTAAATAAATATTTCACTTCCTCGAGTGAGGATCGCCCACACAACCAGTCGACAGTACAGTCACATTTTATGTACAGTCACATTTTATGCCCCTGCGCCAGCTTCAATATTAATCCTATTATTACAGTATTTGATAAATGGCAATTTTAGCACAACCAGCACCTTGGACAAGATTTTTAAGGCACCCTCTATTGGTATTTGCAATATCATTAATACTGCTAAAAAATAAAACCAAGTAAAAAATATAGCCCTTGCTCTCTTTCTTCTTACTTTCTATAATGAATCATTAAGAATTAGATCAGTTTCACGCTGTATCCCGTACACAGTGGGGTAGGCAAAGGAAACTTAGTGTTAAGACACTATTTCTAATTTTTCGCCCAATTCTGGTGGTTTGAGTGGCGGCAATCAATGTTTTGCCTCGACACCAGACATAAAAATATTAAAATATTAAATATTTAATTTCCTCGAGAGGGCATCGAACCCACAACCTGTCGCCTTTACAGATACACATTGTGTGTCCTTGCGCCACGACTGGCAGTACTTCAGTTAACCTTAATAACAATATATAATTTATTCAATAGTAATTGAATTTCATGTACTAAAGACAAAGTTTTACAATTTTATAACTGTCTCAAATGAAGTCGTTTTATTAAAAAGTAAACTGAATCGTATCTCACTACTGGTGGTCATGTCAGTAATCTCCTTCATTTGTGAAAAAATAATAGGCCCTTAACGGAGTACCGCAAGAATAAGACCTAATTAGTACGAAAAGCTAGGATCCTAGCTTTATCGTACTAATTAGGTCTTTAGTACTTTGAAGTTTGACTCTTTTTTTTTATTACTATAATCTATAGTCTTTGATTCGATCAGCCAAGCTGACTCCGGACATCCTACGAAGAGATCGCATCTCCATAACATTCATCTTTAATTCATTCATTCATCATTTTGTAATACCCACGGCCGTCTCATCAATGCATTTAAGGCACCGCTAACCCTGTTTCCGGCAATACGCCATTCCGCATCCATCTAATATCTTCCATTTCTACTGAACATACTTTCCAAATATACCACTTCATTCACTAACTCTAATAGCTTACCATTTAAATTTATCTTGCATTCCATTCTTTTTTCATTTCTTGCAAATACCAGAAACTTTTTCTTACTCGCATTCAGGCTTAGACCATTATTTTCAAACCTTTCTTTCAGAGCGGTAACTAATGCCTGCAACTTGCATTCTGATGATACAAGGAGACCTGCATCATCTGCGTACAGCATGCAATATACTTTTAAGTCACCTATTTTCACTTCCATGTTACTTCGTTTCACTCCTTGCAGACAGCTATACAAATACTTATTTTAGAAAACGTACGTACCTTCTCCTAAAATATATGGCTTAGTGGTCAGAGCGCCTGGTCGGTTTTTATGAGGCGCAGGTTCGAGTTCCGCTACGTAAAAAAAATTATATGTTTTCCTAAATAAGTATTTTTCTTTCCTAAATGTGGAATAACACTTTAAAAATGTAAAAAATATATACAAATACAAATTGAACGACCACGCTGACATGGCGCATCCTTGTTTAACACCCGATTGGATATCAAACCAGGGCGACATGCCACCTCCTACTCACACGCATGCAGAGTGGTCTCTGTAAAGAGACTTTATAGTCTGGGAGTACGGCGAATTGAACCCACAACCTTGCCCTTGCGCCACGATGGCTTCAAACTTAAATCGAAAATGCTTAAAAAATTGCAAAGACCTTTATCACTTATCGCTACTCAAACACTCACACTCGGTCCACTCTACAAGTGATTGAGTGACACTTGAGTCACGTTGAATCATTTTACATATTTATTGTTTAAAAGCATTTGTTTTTTTTATTTAATTTAATATTTGAGTAGATGGTAGCTAATTTGGAATTTCATTGTATGAGAATGTATGAAAAGAATGTATAAGAAATGTATGAGAGTAGGCAAAATCTACTACTAGACAGGGAATCTAGTGTTACGATACTCTGTTTCCATTTTTTCGAAACATTGCGTGTTAAGTCGTGGAACTCAACGCCGCACTTAATCTTGTTACCAGTGAGAATTGAACTCACAACCATTGCGTTTACAGTCGTTATAAAATTTTAGATGGAAAACGAAAAATTATATACTTCGGACTACTTACTACTAAAGTGACGGATTAGGTTTTTAGTCATATGCACATTATTGCATTAGACTATTTGACAAAAAAGTCCTCGTGGCATGTTTAAAATGTAGGCGTACAATAGTTATGCGTTCGATTTTTACCTGGGAGAATATTTACTTACGGAGTGCCTACGTAGAATGTTATTAGGTTATTAGGTTTCTCTCTCTCTCGCTCGTCTTATGTTTGAAATACAATGAAATCTAGATAAAAAGGGGGAGTTGTATAATAAAATATTTTTACAGATTACAGCAAACATAACTTCACCTGAAATTTAAATAAGAAAGTTATCTCAGCTTAGGATATATAGGGAACATTAGTAATTATTAAGATTTTTTTTATAATAAAAGAAAGGAAAATAATGCTTTCTTATTGTAGTTCGAAAATATTTGTGACTGCTTTTTACGTATAAAATGAAATAGAAAATATTATTGACATATTTAGAGGTTTTGCGGTAACAAATATCGTCGGTAACTTAAAACTTGGTTGGTTTTCAACATTTGAAAAATTTTACAAAAAAGCCTTTCTGCAAACTATCTTTTATATAAAAATCTCTGCCATCGGATTAACTGAACCAATTTGTAAAATTTCATCAATCATTTCAAAAGCAGAAGCCGTAGTGGAGCAGCGGCACGTCACCTGGCTGTTAACACGTCTGATATGGATTTAAATCCCAGTTGAAGATTTTTTAATTAGTAACAGCACAAAACGCGGCGTTGAGTTCCGCCATTCTACACGCAATGTCACGAAACTATGGCAGAGAGTGAGGAATAGAGTGTCTTACTTTGTGTGTGCTACTACTACATATTTAGGAAATAAATTATCACATGAAAAATATTATTTCAAACGATTTATTTAAAAATGTGCTGAAGAAATATCTTATACAAGTTTAATAGCCGAAATATTTAGACGTAAGATTGAAAGGCACGTGTTTACTGTCTCCGCGATGTTTAAAGTAAGTAAGTTGTAGGCAGATGGAAACGGTATCAATCATTCGAAACACAAAATAAACAATGCCTTTTGACGTTGGAAATGGGAAGAGGATGCGGATTGCTTGAATATTTAGTATTAATCTAAATAATAAAATCTGTATTAGTTTTTATTTCTAAACATTCCATACATTTGAAACATTTCAAACATTTCTGACGTAAAGGTCAGAAATGTTTTAAAAAACATAACATGGAAACTGGAAATGTTTACACACATGTTCATATATTTGATAAAAAAGAATCTCGAATCTTTTATGAAGTTTTAATATTAAAAAACTCGCTTGAAATCCTAGAATCTAGATTTAGTCATTTTTATGAAGCTTCACGTTTTTTCCATATAAAAGACAATGTGAAATTAGTCCTAAAACACTGTACTTTCACTGATTGTGAGTTGAATGAAGGAACTTAACGCCGCGCTTTGTCAACCAGAGCTGGAAAAATGATAATTATTTTTAAATATATTCATTCTCCCGAGTGGAAATCGAATTCACAACAATCGCGTTTATAGTCCAACGCTGTCTTCAGTCAAAGTTCTTCCACTTATAATGGCAATAAAGAATTTTTTTTCCATAGCTTGGTTCGTTTAAAAACTTGGCAAGCTTCACAATACTTCGAGTGTTAAGTGTGTACAAATCCGGTGCACGTCTATTCCATCACAAGATAAAGTGCGTTTGAGATGCACTCGCTTTCTTGCATCCGAAGAGTATAATGCAAAATGAATTATGTTGCCAATGATTTCCTTATACATTGTTACAAGTTTTGTTTTTTATTTGCTTCACGCTCTATCCACATATAACATAGTAAAATAAGAACCTGGGAAACTAGTGCTAAGACACTCTGTTACCCACTTTCCAAACTAAAAGTTTCGCTTTTTCTTGTTACCAGAGCGGGAATCGCACTCATACACGTTGCGCTTACAGATTAACACTGTGCCACCACCGCGATGGCCTCCTAATTATGGCCTCCTACTTTCCATGGTCTGCTTAAATGCTTAGATTTATACTTATTTAGAAAACGTATAAAAAGTTGAACGTAGCGGGACTCGAACCCGCGCCTCCTGGAAGCTGACCAGGCGCTCTGACCACTAAGCCATACGTTCTAAACGTATGGCTTACGTTCTCAACGTATGGTTTAGTGGTCAGAGCTCTTAGTCGGTTTCCAGGAGGCGCGGGTTCGAGTCCCGCTACGTTCAAATTTTTATACGTTTTCTAAATAAGTATTTTTCTTTCCTAAGAGGGGAAACTTTAAAAATGTTTAAAAATGCTTAGATATGCTTGTAGTTTCTAAAATTAACCCAATAAAGATTTTTCTTAATAATAATAATAATAAAATACTTTATTGTACACCACAAAATAAAGATAAGTAAAAGAAAAATAATTTACATAAGAAAATGCACAGCAGGCCATAAGGCCGTTATCGCTATAAGCGATCTCTGCCAGGCAACCTTAAGGTGTAGGAGTATGTAAATTGGTAGACGGTGTGCTTGCTTTATATATTTATACATACATACTTATATTCATAATACATACATACATACATATATACGCAATAGTACACATATACTAATATTATATTGTATAGAATATTTGCTTATCATAAAATATAATTTCTAATATTTACAAATAAATATAAATACGTACACGTTAGCTGGTTAAGGAAGGATATAGCAGCTAAAATATGTCCTAATACATCGATTTACAATTATTATTATAAGTATAAAAGAAGATTAGAGAGCCAAGTAGTGTGCTTTTAGCAGAGATTTAAAACGTTTGAGGCCCTTAGAGCGTCTAATATTCGTCGTACGCGTCCAATATTGATAGGAAGGGAATTTCATAATCTAGGAGCCATGACAGTAAAAGAGTTGGTGAAATAAGAAGGGGAATGAGAGGGAATTTTGAGGATAAGATTTTCTTGAAATTGGAGGGAACGAGCGTGTGAGTTACATAAAAACTCAAATCGTTCTTTTAGGTAAGGAGGAGTTAAAGGATTAAACAGCACTCAGTATAGAAGATGTAATATTCCTGCGAAGTCTAATACGAAGCCACTTGAGCTTTTTGCGAAATTCGGATATGTGGTCATATTTGTGGAGACCAAATATAAACCGTATACAAAGATTTTGAAGTCGCTCAAGCTTATTTAAATGCTCATCTCTAATATCGAGATAGCTAGCATCAGCATAATCAAGAATGGGTAGTAATAGAGAGTTTGCCAGAACAATGTTAGTAGATATAGGAAGAATATTTCCAGTCTACGAAGAGAAGCGACAGCACCAAAAATCTTTCGGCTAATTTCGTTTACCTGCGGATTCCATGACAAATTCTCATCTAATGTAATGCCTAAATAATTAACTTTTTTTGCATAAAGAATTGGAGTTCCATCAAGTGTAAGAGATTGTAAACTAGACATGTTTAATTTTGATAATAATCTATGGCTAACTATAATGATAGATTGGCTTTTGGCAGGATTGATTGTAAGACCATAACATTTACTCCATGATGACAATAATCGAGCGAGGTCGTGTCGTGTCGTGACATAAATTTGAAGATCATCTGCATATAGATGGTAGAGAGAAGATATTTGATGGCAAATTTTATTAATGAAAACTAAAAATAGGAGTGGAGACAACATGCCACCTTGTGGAACCTGGTGTTCCTTTGCCTTTTACAGTAGACCAATCAATTTTTTCTATTTCATTGGTGGTATTATTATTACAATTTTTGACTTTTCAATTATAATACTTTACTGTTATACCACAGTGAAAAGGCTAAAAGGATATATTTTGTTTAATACGATATATTTTGTTTAGTTTAAATCACATGTTTATTTTTTTCTGTTCTTGAAGAGACCATGAGAGTTGGGTATTAATTTTAACATCATATGTCTACCCAATTTTGAAAAAAATGCAATGTAACCAACGTAAAATAAAGTGATACTATAAATATTCAATTTTCATCTTTTCACGGAATAATCAATAACAAAAAACGATGAAAATGCAAATTGTATTCCTTAGATATTTCAGCATCTATTCCGTAACAAACATACATACACGCACAGCAACAATAGTTTTATATTGACAATTTATTATATGCATATAATATTTATTAGAAAACAACCAAAAAAGGGATCCCTTAGATTAATGTTGGTCGCTTCCGTCCAACACATTGTTCAGATATAGAGACCGTGAATCCCGAGATATATCATTTTGCATGCGAAATCTGAATGAAACACGCGATATTTTGTGCCTCGCGCAATGAAAATTTACGTTACATGACTAGTGTGGGATACTGGATGGTTGTGGTGGTCTGTTGTTTCGTCTGAATATATAATTCAGGAAAGTAATATAAAGATCAACTTCATGAAGATAAATAGACAAAAACATATTTGTATTTTAGCTACGTGGCGTATAGCAGAGTAGGCAGAGAGAATCTGGGAACCTAGTGTTAAGACACTTTGTTCCCATCACGACTTATGGTTCCACTTCCCTCAAATTCTCGAGGCATTGCGGGTTGATTTGCAGAATTTAACCCAACGC
>DWLH01003047.1:0-10007 GCA_018249795.1 Heliconius telesiphe telesiphe | reverse complement strand
GAGCTCCATATGCAATAATACATTTTGAAATAACAAACAACCAATAATAAATATCACATTTACACACAAGATATGAGAATGAAACTTTTGGGCCTAAACGTAAAGAGTTAAGATGTAGTCTAAAAAAATACTATTTTTTTTATTTTTAGAATATCAAATAATAATTTAATTGACATTCTGGAAGTGGAGAAAAACGAAAAAAACCAAGTTTTAGATCCTTAACCGATTAAAATCAATTATATTTAAAATGAGAGATGTGACAGCTGATTGACAATGACACCTTGTCTAATGATTTTTTGCATTTTTTGCTTCACTCATTACTTTCGTGTCGATACGTTTTGAGTGCTTTGCAATTTGTTGGATATTTTTAACGACTACTGCTTTGTTTTTCACGGATTTTGACTCTGCCTACTTTGTACGACCCTCGCTTCCCCACTGGACTCCGGATTTTTTTGGATCTAACGACCGCCACTCTATGGACCGCTGTGTGAATTGTGGGATAGCCACTGGACACTGCAATACCCTAGTCCGACGACCTTTAGACGACGAAAACATTCTTACAGTGATTCGGCAGTGGCTTGCACCTATGTCTGTAAGTGAATATAGAATTACTAATCATACAGCAGCTAACAAACTAATCTAACTATGCCGTGAGCCGTAATAATTTATGCCGTGTGATCCCGGATAGGATCATCCTGGTACTGGTGGTGTCGTAAGAGGCGACTAAAGTACGTGTGGTAGAGTCACGTCGCTAGCAATAGCAATACACGCATTGGCAGGCTCGACCGGATCATTACCACCCCCGGCATTGAAAACTGGCGTTAAGTAGTGGCTTTATGCTACTGCGTTTCGCATCAGGTAATGCCAGCCATGCCAATGCTGTGGCGCCCAACCTACTTTAAAGGCCGGCAACGCACCTGTAGCTCCTCTGGTGTTACACGGGGTCGTGGGCGGCGGTAGTCACTTACCATCAGGTGACCCAAACGCTCGTTTGCCATGTCCTTTTCCATAAAAAAAAAAACCTACTTGGCATAGTGGTGGTAGTGGTTATTAAATGTTCACCTTAAAGATAATATGTTATAAAAGTTCAGTTAGGCATTGTTAAAGTGGTTTACTTTTTGTAAAAAGTTAATTAATATGTTAATTAATATCTTATTGAAAAGATTAATTTAATTATGATGATATTTCCCATTATAGGTAAACAGTACAGACTATGTTTGCCAAGCATGCTGGGTTTTGGCTCAAAGTCCACATGTTGGAAAACAGAAAAGACAACTTGGACACCGTAATGTTTGTCTTCGTTGTGGGCATTCTCTTGCTTCGCGAATAAGTCATCAACTAAGAACTAATTCAACTCGTGAAGCTAGAATTTATAATGTTATTCAAGAGTGGATTATACCTCACACTGTAAGTACTACATATATATAACTTAAATCACATTTTCATTATATAGACAAACTTCAATTTTGAACATATTCCTCTTGTTACAGATACGAAAGGGAAGGGAAGACATCTGGCTCATCAACCTCATCCCAAGAAGATAGGCCTCTACAACAAGATCCTCAAACTGTGTATTCCAATGAAATTAGGCCTCAAGAAGACCATCCTACTGTGTCTACAAATGAGGGAAATAGTAACAACCAAACGGAATGCACTATTATTATACCAGACTACATGAGAGCTAAAGAAACAAAGAAAATGCTTCATTGAAAGTTGCAGGAGAACAGAACGATACAGAGTTCCACTTTCTATTAGAAAAATGTTGCTCAAACAGTATAAATATTACATTCCTAAAAATAATCGTCGATAACGATAAAACGATGATAACGATTTTATTTTAATTGCATTAGGTACCTACCAAATAAAGCAGGCACGGTCTTATTACGAAGAACACGCTAGGGGAAATGATGGTTTCATCATAGAAGTGTGCAGGGAGGTCAGTAGCAGCCTACTTCGAGAGTTGTCGACTTCCAATACCACCTGGTTACTTAGAGGTCGGATACAATCCCGACATATAACCAGGAAAACATATTTTTGTTACATTGTAGTTGACAGCTCTCGTCGAGGAAGGGAAGCTATTGCTATAAAATACTGCAATCGTATTGTAGGAAGGCGAATGGTAGGCTGCTGTGCTCATGTTATGACTATTATATGGTATCTTGGGCTAGGTACCAAAATAATTTAGTTCCACCTGCACACTTCATAGATGAGATTTTAGTAATAATAGAAGAAGAATAAAATATTCATTAAAATGTGTTTTATTTATAAATAATAAACATTCATGCTTTAACAACTCAGTAATCTTCTATTTTATAGAAGTTGATGTTCAAAAAATTGTGCTGCGAAATTAACCTCACTTTTATCAATTCTCTAATAACTCGGCTCTCAGATTGCCAAAATTTATATTGTTTTCAGAGAGGGAATGATTTACCTAAATCTATTAAATCATACCATTTTCATTTCTTTACATTGGGGGCCCAAAAATGTATGGAATCGTTTATCTCCTTTTAGGATAAAAGCAATTACAAATGTGCATTAATAGGTTATTCATTTTAGTTATAAACGAAAAAAAAAATTAAAAAGTAAAAGACTTTTTAACAAATTCATTTTAAAAAGTCCTATTAAATCCATGGTACGATAAATAAAAAAATAAATAAATTAATAAAATAAAATAAATCAATCAAGTTTTTAAATTTAAATAAAATTAACCAAATATAAGAAAAAATAAACAAAAGTATACTAAAAATCTTAAAAAAGTAAAATTAAATTGAGATAACGAAACTTTGTATGTAATCTTTGAATTTCATTAATCTTTTTATGGTACTTAAGTATATAAGATTTTTAATTTATTTTTAATAACAGTGAGGGAATCCGCAAAAATGTCAATATTGTTTGGGAGACCATTTGCCAATTGACTTATTCTTGAAATAGGCGCACAGTACCGTAAGGTGGGGCATAAAAGACAAAATTTGCTTTCGAGGATATCTAGTTGGAAATCTAAAATTAAGCAAGCCTACTATAAATGCCAAAGAAACCTTTTTTGTACTCTTTCGATTCGTAGCAAGTGCATCGAAAAATGTGGTCTCCAAAAAATGCCACAGTACTCCAGTATACTACGAACTAGTGCAATCAAAACGTATATTAAACATACTTAAATTAATTGAAGCCTGTATAATGAGGGTAGCCTTCATTTCCCTTTTTGTCGCTAAGCACTAGCACTCACACTAATTTCCTCATCAATAAATTGAAATATAAAGGAATAGAACTACATCAACAAAATGGCCGGTTTCCAGGAGGCGCGGGTTCGAGTCCCGCTTCGTCCAAGTTTTTATACGTTTTCTAAATAAGTATTTATATATCCATTTCTTCGCTCTGTTGTCGAGGACAAGCGCGGCGTTGAGTTCTGCCACTCAACACGCAATGTCTCCAGAATACGGCAGAAAGTGGGGAACGGAGTGTCTTAACACTAGGTTCCCTCTGCCTACCCTGCAGTGTGCGGGATACAGCGTGAAGCTAATTTAATTTACAAAAAATTTCTTATTTATATTTTTAACAATATAAAAAAGGAAAACCAAATTAAAGGTTATAAAAACAAAGTAAATTAGGATAAAAGTGTTATATATTATTGTCGGGGTCCTCAAGAGACGACCCACGTTTGTGCGCCTGTTGTTTAAAACCCGGAAAGAATGTATTGGAAAGTCTATTTACAATTTTGTTCTTGATATTTGAAGTATTTTTATTTTCATATTCTACTTGAATATTTTTAAAAATATTTTATATATGTTACATTCAATCATTTTAATAAGAATAAAAAATATATTATTTCATTTCTTAATACCAGTAACAACCTAGGCGTTGTATCCATTTAACCTACTAAAGTTCCGAAAATTGGGCAGTGAGTGAGGAACGTAGAGTCTTAACATTAGGTTCTCTGTACCTATCCGATTATATGCGGGATATAACGTGAAACTAAAACAGTTTTTTAAAATATTTTTGGTCTAGTGACCAGACCAGAAACTAGTGAGCTGGATGTCTGTAAAGTCGGTTTACAGACATCATAAGAAAACATTGATGAAAAACTGCATGCTTTTGTGATTAGAATTGAATTATTATCATTAGGCCGTCGTGGTACAAGGGTGTGAAGCTAATTTAATTTAATTTAATTGAATTAAAAAAATATTTGCACGCATTTATTCAAAAATATTTTTTCTTATTATACAGATCAATTACAAATAACAATATGCTATTTAACCGGCCATTGGTAACCTAAATTTGACTAAGGTACATCTTGGTGATGCCGATCTCACGAACGGGTTTTCTTCCTAAGACTGCTAATAACTAATGAACTAGGTGACATAAATATAGTTTCGATTTAATATTACATATACATAAGACAATAAAACATAAGTATTTGATTAATCACAGCTTGTTTATTATTATTATACCATCATACTTAGGATACTAAAAATCAACATGTTTTTCCATATGTCTAATATATTTTTTAAAACTAATGACAATCTTAAGTATTAAATCGGTTTTTATCAGTATTATGGTACTAGGAAAATATATATTCTTCTAACATAAAATAAATACACATCACTTGAAAACTCTACTCTTCTTGTACTATCAAACAAGTACTTCAACAAGGCACTACATCCTCAATGCACAAATATTTCTTCCATTTTTGGCAAGAATATTTGGTTATTGTATTTTATCGCCACCTGCATTCATAGTACTGACCGCTTCGTAAAGCACGAACAGTCCCACTCCTACCATCAATCTTCGAAATTTCTTAAAGTCTTTATCTGAACATTTAACTGTATCGTATCAGTCGTTCTCTTGTATGAGATTCAATTTTCCTAATTGAGAAAACGTATAATTTTTTTTTTTTAATTTATATACGCTTGTTACAACTTATTTATGTTCAAAATCTCTATAGGGAGATTTTTACAAATTTCCGCTACCCTGCGTAAGTTGTAACAAGCATATAAAAATTTCGACGTAGCTTGATGAAAACGTTTTCTAAATAAGTATTTTTCTTTCCTAAGTGTGGATTAACACTTTAAAAATGTTAAAAGAGATTCAATTGAAAAAAAATCAGTGAAACTATCACTAACAATAACTGTTTTATAATATTTGGGTCCTTTTCTACATTTGGCAGCAATTGTCTCTCAAGAATGTCAATAAAATTATACAAAGAGCTGATTTATTTATTGATTTTATAAAGCTATAGTAAAATAACAATAAAACTATTTTACAAATTTAACAAAGAAAACGCAAATTCAACTTAGAATAATTTATTCAAATAATTAGTGATGCCAATCTCACGGACCACGTTTGTTGCCAAAACTCTAAATAGTGACGCTGCTAAGGAGAGAAAAAGATTGGGGATATAAACTGAGGCATGTACTCGGAATCTCAACACACATCGATGACGAGTCAAAAAGTTATACGATTTTTTGAACCACCCAGCTTCACAGACGTACACGTCACCAATAGCGGGTTAATTACAATTTAATATATAAAAAAAAAGAATTAATAGAAATGCGGCACAAGCCGAATCCTTGGGCCAATGGTGCTTCTCTCTCGTTTGTTCTGTGCTCTAGCTTACACGCTCGGCTCATGTGAAACGTGACAAGCAAGTGAGTTATGCTTTTTCGTGCGTGCAGCCAGTGTTCATCAATTCTTAAGACGTTATCATGTCAAAAAAGTCCTTACAAATGAAAAAAAAAAACTATAATATATGTCTTATAAAATTTGAACTTATGTCCCATGACAAGGTAGCAAGAAAAATCCAAAACAAAAAATAAATGTATAGTCACATCCGGTTGCTTTTAAACAACGGAGGTTCTCGTTTATGTAATCTTTTAATGTCACGATTAACCTTACCGCACCCAAGAGACGACCCTAAAATGTACAATATAAACATTTACACGTATTAGTACAAATAACAACAACATCTTTTGAACTTTGTATGACTTGGAATTAAAAAAAATATAAAATGTAATAGCGACCCGCCCGTGGCTTCACCTGTTTGACTGTACGATTCTTTATTTAAAAATATAAAAAGAGAAAACCAACATCCAGATTCCTGTTATCCTTCACTTCTAATAATTTATTCATCTTCTGTTCCATCCCTCCTCTTATATACCATGAAGCTATTTATAGCTCTGTCCTCCACTTAATGCCGTTTCGCAAATATCAAATTCAAATTCAAATAATTTTATTCAAAATAAGAAGTTACATTCTTCATTTTTTGAACGTCAAATAATTTACCACCAGTTCACTCAAGTTAATGCCTCAGACCTGAGAAGAACCGGCGCAAGAAACTCAGCGGGACCTATTTTTTTAAAATCAATTTTAAACAAATATTTATTTAATTATCTGTGACAATGATACCTTTAAAATAGACTGGAGAGAGCATTTCATGCCCAAGGCGTGTTATCATTTACAAAATCATTAATTTGGTAATAACCTTTAACACACAAACGGCTTTTCACAATTTTTTAAAATCGTGATATAGAAAATTCTCTGACGTTTTCTGGGATCCTATTGTAAAAGCGTACAAATTGTCCCATAAAAGAATCACGGATTCGATGCAACCGAGTTACAAGTGCACCAAGATTATGTTATTATTACCTATTTCTAGTGTTAATATTATGAAAATCACCAATTTTGGTATAATTATTAATGTTTTTCTTAACATACATAACATTTTCAAAAATATATTGAGATGCAACTGTCAATATATTCATTGCTTTAAACTTTTGCCTTAAGGAGTCTTTAGGATCTAAGTTATAGATTGCACGAATAACTCGCTTCTGCAGGACAAATATTGGTTGAATACCGGCTGCATTACCCCAAAGTAAAATCCCATAGGACATAATACTATGGAAGTAACTGAAGTAAACAAGTCGAGCCGTTTCTACGTCAGTTAATGATCTAATTTTTTTGACCGCGAAAGCTGCAGAGCTAAGTCTATTCACCAATCCATCAATATGGCGTCCCCACTGTAATTTGGAGTCTATGGTGATACCGAGGAAGACCGTAGACTCGGGTTCACCATTCAAGAGTACATCGGCTTTAACAATTTTCGTGTTAGGTGTTCTAAAAATGATACATTTAGTTTTTTTACTATTCAATAGTAAGTTATTAACACTGAACTAATGTACTACTTTCGAGAGAGCATTGTTTACATCGTCATATACGATTTGTCGTCTTTTTATTTTGAAAATCAATAAAGTGTCATCAGCAAACAATACTATCTCATGGTTCTTTTCAACTAGATACGGTAAAACATTTATATATATTAAAAAGTGAAAAGGACCATTAATAGACCCTTGTGGAACCCTCATGCTGATAACCGAACCAAGAGATTGCTTGCCATTCACATCGATCCTCTGAACTCTGTCAGCTAAATAAGAGGTCAGAAGATTGAGTGCACGTCCTCTTATGCCGTAGTAGTGTAGCTTCATGACCTATGTTTAATGCTGTACGCAATCAAAGGCTTTGGACAATTCACAAAACATGCCAAGAGCATCCTGAGATCCCTCCCAAGCCTCATATATATTCTTTATAAGACCTTTACCAGCATCTGTAGTTGAACGACCTTTAGTAAAACCATACTGTTTATCGTGCATGAGATTGTGTAAATCAAAATGCATTAATATTTGATTGAGAATATTTTTTTCAAAAATCTTACTGAACTGAGGGTAGTATAGAAACAGGTCGAAAATTGTTGGGATCAGATGTACTACCCGATTTAAATATAGGTATGACTTTACTAAATTTCATTAGGTCAGGAAACACACCATACTCTATACAATTATTAAATATAGTTGCGAGGTGAGGAGCAACAGCGTCTATTATATAACTAATTAATTTGACAGACATACCATAGGATATGATAGGTAGGTATGATCTATATAGATCTGACGTTTTCTTGATATCAAGGGACTTAAATGTCTTAATGATGTCCCTTGAATTTACTGATTTATATTTAAAATCTACATTACATTTATGTACGCTCTCAAGAAGCAATGATTCAGCGACGGTTGTGGAGGAAAGTGAAAGGAAGCTGATCTGAGCTTAACATATTAATTATTGACTTTTTACATGGTATTGAGTTTGTAAAAATATTATCAATACAAGTTGCAGTACAATGAGTGATTCTTGTTGGCTCTAGAAATAGATTATCTAGGTTATATGAATTCAGTAATGACCTGAATCTGATAGAAGTGGTGGAATTATCTAGTAAATTAATAGTAAAGTCACCACATACAACTATTTCTTAGATCCAGATAATTTTACACGTACTTGTTCTAAAATTATTTCAATGTGTTCATATAACCCAGTGGGAGGTCTGTATACACTTACAACAATGAAATACTCAAGCTCAGCACAGTCCATTTCAATAGGTTGCTCAACAGAGAGGCTCACAATGTCTTTACGTTCTTTAAACTTGTGAGATTTATTAAAAATTAGTAAAGAGCCACCGCGAATAGCTTTTTCTCTGTTGAACATACTAGCTACTTGGTGATTAGTAAAATAAAAAATAGCTTCAGAGTTTCGAAGCCAGTGCTCTGTAATACAAAATACATGAATATTATTAATATGCAAGAATTACTCAATTTCTAAGTCTTTATTTAACATCCCTTGTATGTTTTGATGCACCAAGTTTGTATCATTATCATGACAAATAGTATTTATTTTTACATTATTGTCACTTTTATTTTTATTACTGTATAACATTTTGCCAGAGATGGCCTCTTTTGTCTTATTATTTAATTTAAATTATTTGGAACGGATTTCAAGCAAGTCAAAGTATACCGTTCAAGAGGTACAGTGTTCTTTATAGCCACAGTATTGGCTAAGTTAAGTTGTAATTAATATGATAGCATACTTGCTTTCTGTCTTTTATAAAAATAAGATAGGTATAGCCTATCACATGTCAAATTATTATTTTTTATACTAATTACATTATTGATGTCAATTGATTTTACTATTATTATCACTTAATGTCACATAATTACTATTTATTAAAGTATGTAACATATTATTTAAATTAAATCTAATAGGATTTTCTTGTGGCAACTTCTTTATATAAGGAAATGTAAACATAACATTTTTTTTTACATTTAAATTTGTTAATTGTAAATAATATTCTTGTAATAACTTTTTATTCACATTTCCCCTTCCCCCAATCAAAATAATTAAAATTGTGTATCATGTTGGGTATCGACACCCAACGCCGCATTTTGCGCCACTTATCACACCAGCGGCGATGCGCGGGTACAAGTCGCCTTGAGGAGATACCCTATCGTGTGTCTGGCAGTCAATGGAACATTGCAAATCTATAAGGGGTTGCAGCGGATAAGTATTCCCAAGTGGACCTCCGTGGACTATAGCGTTTGGTGGCTGGCTAAGGAAAAAAAAAGAAAACGACTTTAAACTATAGTTATATGCACAAAACAAAAACTAAGTTGCAGGAAATAAGAATTTGATTACTTCAAATGAACCTATTTTACCGGACAATATTTATTTATTCCTGAAGTAGTTCAATTCTTTTAAACATTTTTAGTGTTATGTTGATACTTCCTAATTCCAATAGAGGCTGAATGGCTGGAAACTTTCTACCACCTGAGACCCTCTTACAAAATCCTTGAAGGTCAAATTCACCATACCAGAGGGCAAGATACTGTTAGCTCATTCTGCAGGAATCCAGGGCAGTACACGAGGCAATTAAGAAATCGTTAGTGTCCTTGGTTGATATAACAATTGTCAACTGACGGGCCACCGGAATGCCACCGCAGTCTTCCACCACGTGTCACCACGGACTGCAAAGTATCCTAAACGTCAAGATTCCAAAAATGTATAATCCCTATCTCTATATATAATAAGACAGTAAAAATATTTTGTCTGTATATTTAGTAATTTTGACTGAAATGGATAGAGGGACACTTAAAAAGAATAATAGAAAGCAAAAAGATTTTTTTTGAATTTCTTGT
>DWLH01003046.1:0-10010 GCA_018249795.1 Heliconius telesiphe telesiphe | reverse complement strand
TCGAACCCGCGCCTCCTGGAAACCGACCAGGCGCTCTGACTACTAAGCCATACGTTCTCAAACTTCGATGTTTTTTTTCTAAATAAGTAGTTTTAGCCTATAGCACTCCTGAGGAATGTAGCTTTCATACAAAATAAAAAAAAGTAAAGAAGACCGGACGATCCAGAGCTTTAACATTTAAACAAACAAACAATAAAACAAACAAATAAGTCTTCCGCTTTGTTATATAAGTATTAGTTTATTTGGGCTTTCTAGCAATAAAATTTAATATTTAATAGAAAAATATTTGGTTATATCATATCTATTTAGGGTAGGCGTGCACGACAAATGTGTCCCGATCCCGCGGAAATGAATACAGATATTTTAAAATCTAAACTAAACTAAACTAGCTTCACGCTTTATCCCTAGTGGGGTAGTCTACTGAACATACTTCCCAAGTATACCACTTCATTCACTTGTTCTAATATCTTACCATTCACACTGATCTTGCATTCCGTCCTTTCTTCATCTCTTTAAAAAAATCAGAACCTTTGTCTTATTCGCATTGAGGTTTACACAGATATTTTAATTACACAGAGATTTACACATATATTTTAATTTTATTTATATATGTATATAGATAATTTAAAGAAATTCACATTTTTAAAGTGTTTGGTTCCGCTCATATTTTCAATAAGGCTTGAATTTTTTTTAAATTTAACTATGACTACCAGGTTGTCTTTTTCAAAATCGAACTTATTCAAAATGTTTTTTTTTGTGACAAAAAATATTTATATCATAAAACCTTTAACATTTAATTTCAAAGCTATTTTACTATATTTCTCATAATATGCCACAAACAAATATTTTAATACGTTACAATTGTTTTATACAAATACAAATTACGTTTCTGTAAAAATAGCACATTTGTATATTGTGTTAATTTGTTTTTTTTACAGTTAATAATTGAAATGATAAAAAAATAATTTATATTTTTAATCTATATATTGTTTAACTAATTATCTGTGCGAGTTTATGCCTAGAATAGGCATATAGACTTAGTGCGTATAGTAAAAAATAAAAAAGTAGGCCATGTTAATCATGTCATTAAGCATATTAAAGTTCATTTAATTTATAATGGAAACTAGCATTTTAAATTATCATTGACTGTGAACGCGGTGGTAGTGGGCTCGATTTTCACTGAGAGAGTGATGATGATATTGAAATAATTCGCATTACTCCGCTTTGGTAGGACAAAACACGGCGTTGAGTTCCGCCACTGAACTAACAATGTCTGTAAATCGGGCGAAACTGAAGTAAAATGCCATTATTGTTTATTTCTTTTTCTATTTCTGGAGGCATTGCTTGTTGAGTGGCGGAACTCAACGCCGATTTGCCTCCAGAGCAAAGAAATGAAAATATTAAATATTTCATTTCCTCTATTGGGAATCGAACCCACAATCTGCCGTGTTTACAGTAACACTATGGCCCTGCGCCACGACTGGCCTCAATTATTTTTAATTTTTATTTTACGATTTTGTAATATTTACTTATAATGACTGTACTGCAAAGAATATAAAATTCAATATTTTTAATTCTTCGATACTTTTGCTTAATCGGGCATTACGACCTTTATTTTGTATCAGATTTTTCTATACACTAGCTCGAGATTTATATGCTCAGTATCTTCAGTGAGACTAAATCAAGTACGGCGGGTGAAATATGCCATTAATCCATATTAATTGAGTCTATACACTAAACGAAGGATGGAGTGTCTCAATACAATCACCCGCATTTAGTGTGGTAGAAGGGGTGGCAACTATCCATCCCTTCTACCACACTAAATGCTGGTGGTAGTGAAAAATTATATTTAAATGTATAACATTTATAATCGATTAAATACTTACAGAATTAAATACTTAGTAAATAAATTATTTATAAAAGCATACATCTTCCTAGTTTGCGTCTATAGTGTCCCTACTCCAGAAATCAAGCTAAATAAAACGTTTGTAGAAAGAAAATTTTGAAACATTTTTTCTATCTTGAAGCAAGAGCAGGTAACCTAAGAATACTTAGGCGCATCGTTGTGCTAAGCCACTTAAACAAATAATGTCTCCAATTCGAGCGGAAGCAGAGAACGCAGTGTCATGGCACTACGTTAATTGTATGGAGGATAAAGTGTGAACTAATTAATGTGAATATGAAATAAAATTAATGACCAAAATGCTTCGCACTGCAACTAATTATTTCAGCCATTGTTAGCTTAATAATCAGTATTAATTAACTATTGGATTGGAAATTGAATGATATCTGGATTTATTTCTGAATCGAATATAATTAAGCGATATTTGTATGTTTCTGTTGTTTAATATGTTATGTGTTGTATGCTCTCGCAAGCTGACCGTACTATTATTTCCCATACTCATTGGTAAAATATGTTCATACAGTCAGCGAGATCAATAATTAATTATTATTAAATACACTGGAGACCGCGCTTAGGCAAGCGTAGTGTAGGACGTCCTGTAGCACGATGGACAGACGATTTAAAGAAGGCGCCTGGAAACGGATGGATGCGAGAAGCCCAAGACCGGGATGGTTGGCGCTCGATGAGGGAGGCCTACGTTCAGCAGTGGACGGCGATAGGCTGATTAATAATATTAATAATTAAATCAAACGACACATCAGACGAGTGTGAAGATGAGAAACCAATATCCGGTGTAGAAGATTTGATATATTTGAATACTTTTTTTAAAAAAAATTATATTTACAGAATGTCTAAGAAATTATAATAATTTCTTATAATAAAAAAATTGAGTGTTAAAAGTTTGTTTTTTCCGGTTCGCTCTTATCACTCACACAAATGCAAAGTTCAGCTTAACCATCGCGGTCGTTTTGGTGGCATTATATGACATACGAAATTGTTAAAAATATTATTTAATTAACGCACCGCCCGCGATTCGACGCGTGGACTGGCCCATTGGCTATTAACTTATTTCCCAATTAGGCGGTGAGTAAGGCAAGTTTTCTACAACATCACATCACAAGTCTTCAATACTCTTGGCGCTACTCTAATATGATATGGATATATAGATGTCGGATTAGTATACGTAATTGATGTGTTCGCTGGAGATTTTGTGGACGTTTTATGTGGTAATCAAATAAGAGAACGGTAGCCTCAAATATTTTGCTTTTATTCACTTGCTAACTTTCAAACAAATATAGTCTCAGTTTAAAAATAATAGGTAAGCGACATCCAACGTTATATTTCCTTTTTTCAATAAGAAAGAACGTATTTTAGCGTCAATGGGTCATCGTTGCAGCGTGAACTTTCGAAGTGTAGGTGTGTGTGTGTGTGTGTAGGTATATAGCTGAGGGGCGACTTTATTTTATTCTATGTAACAACTACATAATGAAGTCTTGCTGTAGTCCTCTTAAAAAAAAAGAATAATTTATGTTTTTTTTTCACTTTTGTCTTTTGGTTTGTGAGTTTGTGCACGCTAATCTCAAAAACTAAGTCGTTTCAATGCCATTTTTATTATTGTATTTTGGAATACTTCCCTTAAAATTTAATGTTTGTTCTATTTATGTTACACAAATTAAAAATTTATATCAATAAAAGTGTTTTGTGTGATAAAATGCTACAAAATACTTATTTTATTGATTTGGCTGAAATTTCAGTTTCCAATATATATATGTTATCAGAATACGAAAGATTAGTAAGCAATTATTTTTTAGTTTAAGCGGACGAAGTCGCGAACACACCCTCACAGTATTTTGGAACATTTCTCACTTGAAACTAGATGGCAATTATAAATAAGTTGAGAATTTTATATTAACAGTGAATTGCAATAATCGTAATTAGCACTGTGCCTTCATTATTAACTTTAGCTTATGCAAGGTTTTCTCTTTTCACCAAACAAAAGATATTTTATTTTTCTCGCGTAACTTATAGTTCTCATTTTTATTAACTTTATAATTTTAATTCAGGATTGTTTGTTGTTTTCTTGTACAATTTATATTTTAATGGAAATTAAATTGTATATTCTACATATATATTTAACTAAATAGAATTTATTATCTTAAACAACATGAAAATTATTTTTTTCTATTAATTAGTGTTTTTAGCTTCATCCAGTATCCCGCACATGGCAGGGAACCTGGGAACTTAGTGGTGTTAAGATACTCCCTTTCTAATAAGATATAACGTAGAGCCATTCGAATCATTGGGGACCCAATGACCTATGAAAGGCTGGATACTTTGGCTATGCGTAGAGACGTCTCCTCGCTGCGCGTTCTCTAACGCATTTATCATGGGGAGTGTTCTGAAGAACTGTTTGTTATAAGCAGTACGCCATAAGCTAAAATATCATCCACACCACCTGGATACGGTGGTGTGGATGATATTTTCAGCGGTGTTTTCAGGTCGATATGACATGGGTACCTTCAAAAAGCGCGCCTATCTCCACCTTAAAGGCCGGTAACGCACGTGTAGCTCCTGTGGTGTTGCACGGGGTCGTGGGCGGCGGTAATCACTTACCATCAGGTGACCCGAACGCTCGTTTGCCTTGTCCTTTTCCATAAAAAAAAACATTTCCGTTTCTCACTTTCCGCCGAATAAGTTCAATTAACAATATTGTGCAATTGAATATGTACTTATATATTTCGAGTTTATTGCCACTTTTACAGGCATTAGTTTTCAAGTTTATTAAAGGTGAAGTAGTTAAGGCGTATAACTACATTTCCCTTGGGTACAATAAAGGCTTATGTATCGTGTAGTTTTAAATTTGTCTATATTATGAGATCATTCTTAAACGTGCTATCGCCTACATTTTTCTAGCTCCTCCCTGCATCCCGCACATAGCAGGGTAGACTGAGGGAACCTGGGAATCTGACGCTTTGCCTCGTTACCAGAGCGAGGGAATGAAAATATTTTATATTTCATTTCCTCGAGTGGAAATCGAATCAACAACCTGTCACTTTCACAGTCGCACGCTTGTGCCCCTGCGTCATGTCTAGATTACAAATTATCAATTTACTATACTATTTTATATACTTCAAGTCATTACAGATGTTTTGCTTTTATTTTATTTCTACGTAGACACCTAAAATAGTCTTAGGCTTAGAAATAATGGTCGAGATAGATTATAGTGCATATGATTAAATGTATCTAACTACCTACATGTCATTATTATACTACTTGAGAATTTTCTGCATTTTATTTGGTAAACAGAGAGCTAAGTGAATAAAACATTCCGTTCTCCACTTTTGGCAACTTTGTCTTTTTCCGCATAGCAAGGTTAGAAGAAGGTAGAAGTACTTTCCGCCCAGTTTTCGAGATTATCTACCAGGCAGAAGTAATTGAAATATAATCATTCACACGAATGGGGATCAAACCCACAACCATCCAGGCCAGGCGCTGCTCCAATGCACCACGACGGCATCCTTAACTATTCCGACATGTAATTTTATATCATAAAACTCTTATTATCGTTCGGCCAGTTATTTTTAAAACATAAAATATACGCAATAACATATATTTTAATGATTAATTAACTTCACATGAAAAATGAGTATTTATTTGAATAGATTGTTCTGATGTAATCGGCGAACGACTTCTACTGTATGACTTTAATGAATGCACGGCATGTAACATCTAGATTCTAGATGAAAATAAACTTGTATCATTTCAAAGCGGTTTTTAATTTTGCCGCTTTTTATCTGACTACTGCAACACTAAAAATAGAAGGTGGCATTTCACGAGGCTCATACATAAATAATATGTGTGTGTGGAGTCGCGTCTTCGCTTTTTTTTATTTATTTTTGTATTTATGGCAAATTCATGAATGATTTCTGTTAGAGAATGTGTTATGGATTGATTTTTTTTTCATTGTTTACATTTAATGTTTTATTAATGTTGATGAAATTCTAGTGATCTATAGGTAAGGTATAAATTATATTTTAAAGAATGTATAAAAAAAAAAAATATAACGTAGCGGAACTCGAACCCGCGCCTTTTGCAAATCAAACTTGTTAAAACTTATTGCTAAATAACTATTGTCACAATTTACTACGTTTACATATTTATTGGTTATCTATATATATAAAAGGACATGTACCTTAGCGCGGCGTTGAGTTCTGTCACTCAACACGCTATGCCTCCAGAATTCGGCAGAAAGTGGGGAACGGAGTGTCTTAACACAAGGTTCCCTCTGCCTACCCTGCAGTGTGCGGGATACAGCGTGAAGCTAATTTTTTTTTTAATTTTTTTATTATTTTATTGAACATGTGTTTCGTGGTTTTTTTAGAAAGGGTTCTAAGGGTGTAAATAAGCTGTGCGCGCCCGCTAGTATTTTGTATTATAATTTATTCTTAGCTGTAGTAAATGCAAAGTGATATGATAAAATCTATTATTCAATAAATACATATCTTAGAAGCTATTTAAGAAATATATATTTTTAACCAACTTCTTTTTAAAAAACGGAGAAGTTCTCTCCGTCTTCGACAGATATCTTTTTGACGGTGAAATCAATGGACACCTGGTTTAGTTTTAAAAATCTTTAATTAAGTTAAACAGCGTATTTCTCTATTGGTTGAGATAAGAATAAAATCAAAAAGAGTGTAAGTATTACTTGAAGCGCCGATAGATATTACAACTAATATCAATTGATTAAAGTTTTAACTGACTTCAACATAGAGGAGGTGCTTCACGCTTTTTGTAAAAATCAACAAAAACAAAAGATATATTTTGTATTGTTCAAGGTATATTGAGGAATTAGAATTACGATGTCTTATAAAATTGTAAGTAGTTGTCAGAGCCGTCGTGGAAGTCGGTGTAGCAGATAGACGCATTTAGACGTACCCTTAAATCTACACTTGTGTCACAAGTCCCAGGCACTGCTCTTCGTCTCTCATTCTGCAATACGATGGGGTCGGCACCAGCTCTATGATTCTATGGAACGATACTATCACATACTTTTTTTTTAAATGGAAAAGACACGACAAACGAGCGTTCGGGTCACCTGATGGTAAGTGATCACCGCCGCCCACGACCCCGTGCAACACCAGAGGAGCTACAGGTACGTTGCCGGCCTTTATGTTGTGTTGGGCGCCGGAGCCCGGCATTACCTGATGCGAAACGCAGTGGCACTACTTCACGCCGGTTTTAAATGCCGGGGGTGGTAATGATCCGGTCGAGTCTGCCCATAGGTGTTGCCATTGCTGGCGACATGACTCTACCACACGTACTTTAGTCGCCTCTTACGACACCACCAGTACCAGGATGATCCTATTCTAGGCCAAAACAAAATGATCAATTTATTTCAATATAACGGGACCATCAATTCAATATCACAGTATGTGACTTTCAAATTTCTGTAAGGGTTATTGTACTCGACGTCGGAAATAAACTGCGACCGGTTTTCGGGAATTACAAGTGAAAATTTTTGGCTAATAATACAAATAGCAAATTTTGTATGACGCTTTGTTTGGCGTAGAAGCTCGCGGTAAGACATGAATAAAACGCTGTAAATATTATTTATGCAAATCTCAATATAGAGATAGTGGATAGCACTATTAATTAGTTTTATTATTGAATTTTTACATAAGTAAGTATAATTTGATTTTTAATATTTTATAGTAAATTACGATTGTTTCCTGGTTTTTTATTTTCACGCTGTATCCTGCATATAGCAGGATAGGCAGAGTGAACCTGGGAACGTAGTATTAAGACACTTTGATCTAATTTAGACACTTTCGTTCTCTACTTACCGTGGAATTCTGGATGTTTTGACATTGCATATTGAGTGGTGAAACTGAGCGAAGCGCTTTGTCTCGTTACTAGAGCGAGGAAATGACAATGTTTACATATTTCATCTACTTGAGTGGGAATCGAACCAACAACCGGTTGTGTTTACAGTTGCACGCTTGTGTCTCTGCGTCACAATGGCTTCAATCTTGTCTAAAACAACAATACAGGACTGAAGACAACAGCCCTTAATCTTGTGAAGGTCTTAAGTTCCTCAATATGTAACAAGGAAAACGGAACAATTCGCTAGATTTACAATATGGTGATTTTTTTTTATTTTCATGGATTATCAGCTACCCTGTTTTATTTTTTTTGTCATTAAAAATAAACATTATTAGAGTTAAATTAGAGTCCAGGACCATTGGATACATACAACGCATCAAGAAAACTAAAGCTGTCGTCTCGTGAAATTATTTAAAATATATGATTTCTTCATTACAGCAATTGTAATAAACATGTTAACAGTAAAACGCGATGGTTCAACACTTCGGTCCGACAACAATTAATTATCAGTACAATCGAGAGTGTTGAACCGGCCAGTTGTTTTATTTCATTGAGTGGTGATGGTCCGCTAATGAGGTGGAAACGTTCAAAGTGAACGTGGGAATGTGTTCTTTTCTAATATTCTTCTTTCGTAACTTTTAAATGGATGTTTTCAAAGTTCTTTCTTATTTTTTTTTCTATTTCTATATCTATTAGTTGTATGTAGTATTTCCCAATTTAAAGCTTTTTAGGTTTTTGGTATGCTCGATTCCAAAACCTATTACTTTAAACCGAATATCTGCTTGAATTGTGTATATTTTAAATTCGCAATCCAATCCGAATAATTAGTAATATTGAAAACTAGTGAAGTATATAATTATTTATAAGGATTTTTAATATATTCTTTCACTATTTAACATAAAAGTTTTTTCAACGATTGTTGATTGCAGTCATTATTCATGTCTAGAATAATTTAAAAGTTTCAGCGAGCGATGAAATGTTGGTCTTTATTTTTTTTTGATTTGCTCGTTACCAGTATTGGATGCTGCGGTGGAGCTAAAAATAATTTCCAATTTTGCTGCGATATCCAATGGATTCATCTTTTAATCGTAGTAATAATAGAAACAGCTTTTAATTTATCTCAAATGTATTTCAGTCTATGGATACAAATGGAAAATATTGAAATAGTATTTATACGCTTATAAATATAATTTGAAGGTAACGCTATATAATTATCTATAACTTTTCAACTAAACCACAACTCGAAATAAACCCGTTTATGAAAGCAAATCTTAGATACCTTGTGAATCTTTCGTGGTCGAATTATCGAAGAATATTCTGATACACAAAGAGATGAAAATGCCTGAAGTTTATTTGTAACAAAACAAATTAATTCGGCGAAGTCCTTCGCATTATCCGCCAAAGAGTTGTTTTACTTTGAACGTTTCATTAAATCGACTTTCAATATTTACGTTATCGTTTATTACGAATTGAATGCTTCCAACTGCTTTTAAGGGCATACGATACAAAACAAAACCCCCTCGTGTGGAGTGAGCTATTTTTTCATCTTAAGTCATTTCCTTTGGTATTGTCTTACGACAGGAATGCATGCGGTTTTATTATATGATTATAGCTTTCCGCTGATCCCACGCGCGTTTAATCTCGGTACAACTTCCTACGGTGTTTTATGTTGAAACTGTTACAACTACGTGTTAATTACGTGTAGTTCTTACATGATATCATAGCTGTGGCTAAAAGTAAGCGGGTCGTAATTTCTTTTTTATGCCCCATCAATAAAATGTTCGGGCATGCGTGCACTTTTATTGCTAGAAATTCCTGAGAGATGTCATATTTTGTATAATTGTTTGTATTTATTTATTTGCGTGTATATATTTAAAGTATTCATAATAATTGTTGTAATTTTTTTTTTTATAAAATTTTAGAATCACATTCGCTCTATTTTCATATTGCATATTTGTCTTCTCGCTATATACTTTCACCCACTTCCACAGGTTGGCTGAAAGAAATCTGTTAAGGAGATAAGTCCACCGAGGCTAACTTTTTTTTCTGTAAAAAGTTTTTTTTTTTAATGTTGAATGCAATAAAGAATATATTATTTTGGAACCTTTTGGTAGTTTTTTGGTGTGTATTACCACAAAAATTGAAAGATACGAGCTTTTTTAATGTTGTGTTGTTTTTTTTCAGGCAAATATAAACACAACAATTATATTTAAATAAAATTATT
>DWLH01003045.1:0-10011 GCA_018249795.1 Heliconius telesiphe telesiphe | reverse complement strand
CGTCATGTATGAATGGTGGAATTTATATCCTCATAGAGAAATTATAGCTTTTTTGGGCACTGTTAATTTTAAGAAAATAAATTTGATCAAAATACATTTATTTATTTTAAGATAAATATTAAAATAGTATATAATATCTTATATATTTTATTGTAATAACACATAATATATTTATAAAAATGAGAAAATATTTTTTTGTTCAATAGCCCCCAATAGTTATTACAACGCATGCAAGGAAAGATCATTTTAGAAAGTTGTTTAATTCTATTAGAATTATAAAAACTACCAACATTTTTATAGTTAGTAAAATATTTTCCCAAATAAAAAAAATGTCTATGTGTTCCACCTCAAAAACACTAAGGGGAGAATTTTTTTTAAATATCCACATCGATACTGTAATAATAATTGAAAAAAATGATATACTACGTACGGGATACCTTTATATGCAAAGTTATATACATTAATGTCTTCTATAGAATTGTAGGACATCACTTTGCTCTATTGTCAATAATTTCCAGAGCGTACGTGATATAAGGTTTTTTTTTTGGTATTTTTTTACACGTTAATCGTCTAATAGTAAAAGAATTTTCCAAATCGGTCTCGTAGTTTCGGGGCCTATTCAATGTACAAATATAGAAACAAAAAATCTAATCGATTGTCCTAATAATTTTAGTGATATCGATGCACCTCCCCCTCACCCCCGCAGAGTTACTCGCCACGGTGCGCGAGGCCACACGGCACACACATTTTTTATAATTCATGATTTTCTTTAGATTGATATTTTTAAATTCGTTATATCTTATGAATGGAATGTTTGATTTTATTAATTTAAAAAGTATTTTACAGGTACAAATTATCTTTAATAAAATATCTTTTAATGGGATAAGGATTAATGCAGAGGTATGAATAAAATGGTTTGATTATTGTCGGCACTTTTGTTAAGTTAAAAAATATAAAAAAATTGTTATATTGGCATAACTACAGTAGTTGGACATATGGTATCGCGGACTTTTTTTATAGATATTGATGCGCTCTATAATACTATAGAACATTGTTTTGTTCTATCATCAATAGTTTTCGCAGCGCACGCGATGATAGAATTGTTTAGATCAATTTCTTCACACCTTGGGTTACATTATTGCATTTTTATTAGGGATCTCTAATTTTTTTTAAAATGTAATATAGCCTATACTGGTCAGTGAAGATGCAGCTTTCTAATAGTGAAAAAAATATTGAAATCGGTCCGGTAGTTTTTGTGTGAAAACTCTACAAACATACATACAAAAATACAAATCTTACCTCTTTATAATATTAGTATAGATTATAATATATTATCTGCTGTTTGTTATAACGCTCAACTTTACTAACATTCATGTAACCAAAAGTGTTATCTAAATCCAAATCCAATTCATAATATCGCTCATTTGGTGCAAGAACAACGTATTTTTTCATATTACATGAGACGCAATATGAGTTTGTAAATTCTATTCACATACTCTGACATATTTAATTTCTTTTAAAAAAGTGCAATTGTGTCGTTGCTGCACCTAAGAAGCGATATGATATAGAAGAGAGATAACTGCAACGAGACTTCTGTCTATACCAAGTATCTTATATATGCATTTTATTTTTGAATAAATTTTCCGGTGTTAGAGAAAAGTATATTTTTCTTGTTACAAAGATATAAGATAAGGTAGTAAGACTGCTCAATTTTTTTACTTATATTAGTATTTTTAATTACAACACATTTCATGAATACCTATTTAGAATCTTATAGAAAAAAAATGTCGAATTTTTCGAGTTTATTTCCTTGCTTTATAGAATTTTATAAGTGAACACATTTTCATTACAACTTTACTTATAAAATACGAGACTCATATTTAATATTGTTAATTAAAATGTTAATTAAGCACAAATTATAATTATGGATGGATCTAGTTTAGATATAATATTGAAAATCAATACCTTTGTAACTGTAAACGCGACGGCTGTGGGTTCGATTCCCACTCAGGGGAATGAAATATTTAATATATTCATTTCCTCGCTCTGGTAAAACCCGGCGTTGAGTTCTGCCATTCAACACGCAATGAAAAATTTGGCGCAAAATAGAATATGTAATTTAAAATAAAGCTCTGTGCCAACACCGAAAAAAATTGTACTTATATTAAATTAGAAATACACTGGTTCAAAACTGCGCCCCAGCTCTGGACGAGCGCTTACAATAAAAAAAACTGTCCATTCTTTTTTTATCTTTACAGTGTTTTTATTTATAATTTTTCGGACGAATCAAGGATTGTGATATTGTGTCATAAAATGTATATTTAAATATAAATATATGCAATATGAAAGAATGATATATAAAGCCTATTTCTTAGCAAAGTAATACATTAATTATTCTATTAAAATTTATATTTACAGAAAAATAAAATAAAAACAAGCTTATATTATTACACAACTCTTTGAAAACCATTAAAAAACTAACGTAGCTTTTGAATAAGACCATAGTAACCAACGGGACTAGTGTTCAACCAGCTAGACGTCACAGCACTAAGCTGGTCTCATAAATGTGCCATATTTCATGCTCACGTTGAGCTCTTAGGCGTTCCGGTTGAAACGAACGAATTTAAACTTTGCAAAAATTTAGTTTTTTTTTTTTATTTTTCCGATTTATGCTGCATATAACGGAGATCGAGGTTAAAACGAGTATTAATACACTTGTATCGCTAAAGAAGTAAAAATTCTTAAGTTGTTATTATTTGCTATATGCAATAAGAAGTAATATATGTCAATAAGACGTAAGAACTCTTATAAATTGTGAAGGTAGCATTTGAATAGTCTATACTAAAGAAAATTTAGATTTTATGTTAAGTTACTATACATAATATGTAATATATGTGATACATTTATAATTTTTATAACAAACATTGCTCAAACTTTGTGACTCACCAAAGTGCCTTAAAGAAATATCTTGGTTTGCTAATTCGTACCTGAAACAAATTATTATAATTATTAGATGTATTTATATATATGGTTTGTTATATTTCTATAAATAAAATTTTCATTTCGTCGCTCTGATAACGCAAATTCTAAAAATAATGAATACTCTCATTTTATTTTGTTTCAATAAAATAGAATGTTTAAAATTTTCTGAATAATCTATATCTTAGATTATATAAGGCTACAGGTTTGTTTCCGCGTTTCAAAATTACATTTGACCCCATTCCCGCTATCTCCACGCCGCTTGTTAGTTAAAACATCTTGACGTTAAAGAGAATATTCTTAGTTAATTCAAAAGAGCAGAAATGTTTATAGGAATATTTAATTTGTTTTGTTTTTAAAATATTTTTTTAGTTTTCGTTTTATTCCTAGCGAGGAGTAGGAGTTCGCTACATACCCCTTTTGCCAGGTCAACAAATAGAAATAATATTAAATTGGCATCAATACATATAGTTTTTAGTAATATATTTAAATATCAAATTTAAAATTTTAATTAATCATAGAATTGACAAACTTAATCAAAAGATCATATCCATATTGGGCCTAAATTTCCGAATTAGCTAATCCCAGTGCATAAAAGGCACTCAAACTTTATCCAGTGATAACGTTGACGCTACCAAGTCTGCCATGCAAATGTGACTAATTTCAGTCAAAGCAAATGCCTCGAATGGGACCATTTAAGGCCATCCGCAGTATTAAATTGTCTTGCTGACTTAAATGTAAATGTGGACTGGACGTAAATATTTACTAGCGAATATACCGAGCATAGACCATTGTTGGCTTGATTATTTTCGACTGCTAAGGAAGGGTTATGTTTTTCGCGCGTATCTTGTATGTATGTATGTAATATTCTTTATTACCTCATATCTCCGGAACTGCTGGACGGATTTACATAATTGAGGTATCGTTAGCTTGTATTAGCAGCCCAAGTGTTCTTAGATAGATGACGTTAAAAAAAACAATCATGGTGGCTGTGGGAGGGACGCCATTGGACTTAGTGAAAAAAATGATTTCGTTTCGAATACCACAATATGGGTATCAAATTCAAGAACTCAATACGAGAATTTCAAAAAGGTTAATCATGATTATCATAAACAAAATGAACCCTAACAAAAAGTGAAAAATAAAAAAATATTTATAAAAACAAAAACCCCGACTGCATAAAACTAAAAAGAAAATAAACAAGCCCAATAGCTTATTAGAATTAACAGTTGGGACCTATGAGTAATCCTTCAATCAATAAAATCTTTACCAGGAACCCCGCATAATTTAAAGAGAGTCCCGACTGTTAATCCAAATAAACTATTTACTATTGGGTTTGTTTATTTTCTTTTTAGTTTTATGTAGTCGGGGTTTTTGTTTTTATAATTATTTTTTTGGTTTATTGTTGTATTATGTTTAGTTGGAATGGAATATTTTTGTCTTTTTTTCGTTAGGTAGTGTTTTTTTATGTTACTACTAATGGAAGATTTTATTTCCAATTTCAATAATATACTAATATGCAAAAAAATTAAACAAAATTTACACTGTAAAAATAATATTTTATTTATTTTTATTATTTTAAAATTTCCTGTAGGTACTTCAAACCTACAGGAAATTTTAAAATAATAAACGAAATTATCAATACTTATATAACTATTTACTATTAAAAATTCGTTTCTTTATCTCTTCTATAACTTGTCTATGGCAAGTTAGAGATCAGTTAGAGAAAGATAATAGAGATGAAATAAGAAACATATTTTTTATGCCAAGTACTGCAATTATAATAAACGTTAGCGAGCTCAGAAGAATTCGTAAGCCCTAAAATAACCTTTAAATATAATAACCCGTAATATTTTACATTACGACTACTCGGTAAGTCGCTGTTAACTGTACTAAATCACTTTACATTTTATTGTATTCATATAGCCGCTATAATTTACGATATCGTTCATTTTTTTCGACAGTTGCAAAAGATGAAGTCTTTTCAATTAGGTGCAATATATAATTTTAAATTTATTTTTACAATGGTCGCTTTTCGAATCGAATTTTAATGTATTGATTTTTTCATCGTGACATTTATAGATTCAAATTTATTATAATTACACCTTTTTCTTCTTTTCCTTTTGACCTACAATCCTGAAATTGGTACAGAAGCCTCGGTGAGTCCGACTCGCTCTTAACCTATTTGTTCTCTTCATGTCATTAATTATTTTAGTATCAATACAAATTTAATTCCTATACCTATAGCGCAATTATACAACTAATTATCGATTGAGCAATCAACTCAATTTAATCTGTATAAAGATTAATCCTTAAAATTTTCATTTTTCTTCGAATAAATTGAAGCCCTATTTGTGATTTTATCGGAAATCACCGAACAATTTAATGAATATTAACAATATAATTCATCATCATATTCATTCAAGCTCATCACAAATACTTATTTATATTTAATTAGGACTATGATAGTGGCCTTTGCATATTAATTGTTAGGGTTTTCCGTATTTCAAAAGGTAAAAAGGAAACTCTTATATTATTATCACTTTGTTGGCAGTCTGTCCGTCTGTCAGGACCATTTATCTCCAGATTGCGTAGAGGTATATATAAACTGAAATTAATATCAAATAGCCTATGGTCCATAGAATCAAACATAGAATCAAAGAACAAATCAAACTTCTAAGTCAACGCAATCAAAATATACGAGCATTTATGCATCGATTTTGCTACATTTTGTATGAGATTCGGCGCGTAATCAAAATCTATAGAGTACTTTCCGTGCTTGTCGTGTCAAATTTCATTTGACACGACACACATAAATGAGAAATCAAATTTATAGTTATTTCATAGAAAAAATAATTTCAAACTTATATTTGAAGTTAATTTTAAACAAAATTAATGCATATGCCCAGAAACTTGAGTTTGTCTACTTTTATAAGTTATACTTCCTGTTGATCCACTCGGACTTAACCGGTTTTTCTTACTTTGGCGCAATAGAACAATGTCCGACTGTAAGTGCTTTGATTATAAGTTCAATTCTTACTCAGAGGAAATTAAAGTTAAGTTAGGTATATTTAAATCCTTAGTCTTGTACAGTAAAGCGTAGTGGCAAGGTACTATTTATCTTATAATAAAAATAAATAAAAAAAGATGTTGAACTCTAGGTCGTCTTAGCGTTCAAAATTCACTCAATTACAGATCAACATTCAGTCATTATTCCTTTCTGAAATAATATTACAAAAACTGTAGACTACAGAATAATAAGACAAAAGAAAATAATAAAATTCCATCCTATTCTATTTCATTATTGTAGTAATGTCTTACAGTACGCAGTTTAGTTCGAAATTGCTATAAGTCGCTCTGGTTATTCCCGAGACAACGTTCTCGGGGGTAATGTGAAACAGTTAAATGTTTCATTGCTTTATGCTTCACTTCTTTTCTTCTATTGAGAAATTCTCAATATAACGAGGCCAGTTGTGGCACGGCCTCGATCGGGTTAACAGTAGGTTCCCTCTGCCTACCCTGCTGCGTGAAGCTAATAAAATTTCTCAACATGGCGATGGCGTACCGAAATGTCACGTGGTGATGACAAGGGTTTCTGTAACACATTTAATTAAATACCGCTGCGAGCGCTAATTAGGTTCAACTACTCAGAATGATATAACAAACAATGTGATACGAGTTTTGTATGAAGTATATCATTTACATTTGAAAATAAACAGCTGCACGTTTTTTTCCGGTGGGTGGAGTGTTAAGATATTTCGTTCTCCACTTTTGGGTCAATTTTAGAGATCGAACTCAATCCCAACGCGTTTTTATTTAGTATACCTTTGTTAACTTCATGCTATATTTCGCACATGTAAAGGTAGGCAGAAAAAACCTGGGAATGTAGTGTTAAAATACTCATTAAGACACTTCCGTTCCCAAGTTTCCGCCGAATTCTGGAGGCATTGCGTGAATTGCCAGAATTCAACGCTACGCTTTGCCTCTTTACCAGAGTGAACAAATAAAAACATGAAAAATTCATGTGAGAAACGTACCCACAACCTGTCACATTAACAGCTACCCGCTGGTGTCCCTGCGCCACGATGGCCTCTAAGTAATATATTTTAAATAATAATAATGTAATAATGATTGATTCTTGTCTGCGACATAGCCCGTTTCTTCTACATACGACACAGCATGAAAATAATTTAAAAACTTAACCGATTAAAGTACCTACAAAAGATAATACTTGGGAAGTACACGCAGGAACAGTAAGTGCCAAGTTAACTAGACCTGCATACATTTCGTAAGGATTTTGCGTTGTTTTAGTAATCGTTTTACTTCATAGTAGTTTGTTAAAGCTTTTTTTATTTTTTTTAGCTCTATCTCATAGAAAGAATGTCTATTCTCCATTCTCCGCTTTCCGCCTAAATTGCACACAATGTGTTCTGTTTAATACTCAATATTTTTTTTGCTCAATATTTTGATCCGATTTCCCTCCCTCCCTGAGTCTCCAAACTCATGCCGCAAACGAGACGTACGCTCCACGGCAACCCTTACCACGCTCAACGTGGACTTTTGCAATATCAGGGGTCTACATTCCAACCTAAATGCCGTCCACCACCATCTCGAGATGGCACGGCCGGCCTTGTTATTCCTGATGGAGACTCAAATTGTCCGACCGAGCGACACAGCCTATCTCCAATACCCCGGCTACAAAATAGACCATAACTTTATGCCGGGGTCGCTGTGTTCGTAAGGGAGGAACTAAGTTTCCGTCGTCTTGCCCATTTTGAAGGTCGAGACCTGTCTACCATCTGGCTCCGTGTTGACTTGGACGGTCGTGCCCGAGTCTACGCATGCCTTTACAGGTCCCACAGTGGTACTGCAGAAACGGATCGGCTCATGGAGCACATTCAATCAGCTCTCGACGATATGCTCTCACAGATCCCCCCCGCTGAGGTCGTGATACTTGGCGATTTTAATGCGCACAATGCCAGTTGGCTTGGATCACGCACCACCGACCACGCGGGGAGGGTTGTATTTGACCTTGCTATGGCGAACGGATTGTCCCAATTGGTTGAGTCGCCTACGCTACTCCCGGACGTGGACAACCACAATGCCTCTTTATTGGGCCTTCTTCTGACTTCACATTCGGATCAGTACCAGGTTGTCGTCGATGCCTCTTTGGGGTCTTCTGACCCCTGCCTGGTACGGAGTGCCGTGCCCATTAAGCGCTCTCTTTGGCTCGAACTCAACTTTGGATGAACAAGGAACAACGCCGCCGACCATCCCGCGGTGCCAGAGCTCAATTCCTGAGGTTAAATTAAACCAATCAGCTGGTAGGCAAGCTTTGTACTCTTTGGACGTCCACAAGTCGAGCGGGCCAGATGGCATCTCTCCCTTAGTGTCTCCACCGCTGGGCTGCGGCTATTGAAAGCAAGGGAAAGGGTCTGGCAGTTAGTTTGGACATGGCGAAGGTCTTTGATCGAGTGTGGCATGGGCCGCTCCTAGCTAAACTTCCATCCTATGGGCTTCCCGAGAATTTATGCAAGTGGATCGCCAGCTTTCTAACTGGGCGCAGCATCAAGGTCGCTGTCGACGGTTTTTGCTCCAAAAATATGACCGTGAACGCTGGCATTCCCCAAGGCTGCGTGCTGTCCCCTACGCTGTTTCTCCTGCATATCAATGATATGTTAGAGGATTCTAGCATTCATTGCTATGCAGATGATAGCACAGTAGGCGCTATTTACTCCGGCCGAACAAATCTTCCTCGGGAAAACGCTAAACAGTGCTGCAATAAACTTGTGTCTTCTATTGAGGCATCCCCTCGATAATGGGGTGAAAGGAACTTAGTTCAGCTTAACCCCCTGAAGACACAAGTTTGCGCGTTAACCACTAAAAAAAACCCATTTATCGTATTGCCCGTCTTTCAAAATACTCCCCTTACAGAGTTCTGCCACTTAACACGCAATGTCTTGAAAATTGTACGGTACCTGGGGAACTCAGGGTCTTAACACTATGTACCCTCGGCCTACCCTGCTATATGCGGGATATAGCGTGAAGCTTAAATATTGAACTCGTATATGGAAATCAATGTTATCTACCTTCTTTCAATTGTAATTCATATACCTACGAGCCCTCTCAGATGCATTCTCACAAAGAAATACATAAAAACATTTCGAATAATATCTTTTGTAAATGCAAGTAAATGCAAATAGCAGTGCAGTAAGCGTTATTACCGCAATATATTTCATATTTCTTATGAGAGTGCTATATACACATTGATAATCTTTATCTATATCAATTTGAATATTGGAAACAGAACACTTGCGTGTGCGTGTGTGTGTGTGTATATAAACTATTGGGCTTGTTTATTTTCTTTTTAGTTTTATGCACGTTTTTGTTTTTAAAAATATTTTTTTATACTTCTGACATTATTATTTCATACCATCACCTTTAAGTTCAAGAGTTAAATTATGAATTGGTTATAATTTACTTTCGACCCGTAATTTCCACCATTTTTCCATATTCCCGTCTCAATTAATTTAAATGGGTCATATTTCCATCGGCTTTATCGCGAAAATCTCTTATTATGTTTTGTTATTGACCAATTAAGTTACCAACGGCGCTCCTTTTGTTGAAAACAAAAGTTTTACTCCTTTAATGACAGTAATTTAGAAGTTTATTCAAGTATCTTCATTGAAATGGACGTTTTCCAGTTTGGATAATTAAAAAAACGTCTTTTCTGTGTACCGTCAGTTCGCTTCTGCATTGCCAGAAGCAGAAAACACTTTGTTATAGTTATTATTACTTTTTTATCTGAGTTTCACGCTGTATTCCGCACACTGCAGGGTAGGCAGAGGGAACCTAGTGTTAAGACACTCCGTTCCCCACTTTCCGCCGAGTTCTGGAGGCATTGTGTGTTGAGTGGCGGAACTCAACGCCGCGCTTTGCCTCGACATCAGAGCGAAGAAATGAAAATATAAATGTAAATAAATATTTCATTTCCTCGAGTGGGGATCGAACCCACAACCAGTCGATTTTACA
>DWLH01003044.1:0-10012 GCA_018249795.1 Heliconius telesiphe telesiphe | reverse complement strand
TGTTGTGTGTGTCTAACTCCAGTGTTACGTGTGTGTTACCTAATTATTCATACGTGTCGTCATTATAATACTTCAATTTATATATCATTTCACATTATGTGTGAATTTTGAAAATCATAAAAATTTCATAAAAATATTGTCTTAACAAAAAAAATATATAATATCTAAAATTTGGTGTTCGTACTTTTTTCACATTTGAAAAATTAAACGAGCAAAAGCTTATAATTTACATATCTATACAGGAACAACTTAACAACTTGATGACAACTCTGAGATCTACTCAGCCTCACTTCGTACGTTGTATCATTCCCAATGAATTGAAACAGGCTGGTGAGTTATATTTGAATTTATATACAGAGATATTCACTCACTTCATATATATTTTTTTACATTAAGTATCTGCAAAATTGGAATCAACTAATAAATCGTGAATTTTATGACTCTATCTATCTATATATATACAACGCCTACAGTATATTCACCCAACACTCACAAAGTTGTGTAGGTGTCGAGTGATGGAACTATAATTAATCAGCCTTAGCCCGGGCTACTGAACATGTTACACGAAAATGTCTTAGATGACCTAATAAATAAGCTCATCGTGGATGTATTTATAATGATAAAACATCATGTGTGGAGTAGTATTTAGATAAATAACTTATCTTTTAGCTTGTATGAAAATATAACATGGGAATATAATACTATGGATGTTTACTTATTTCATAGATTAGTGGATTTTGTTATTTCATAAATTAGTGGTTTTATTTACATATTTGTCTGTTGCCTCCAGGTCTAATCGACTCTCACCTTGTGATGCACCAGCTCACCTGTAACGGTGTGCTTGAAGGCATCCGTATTTGCCGTAAAGGTTTCCCCAACAGGATGGTCTACCCAGACTTCAAGCTCCGGTAAGATCTCTAATAAAATTTGAAAATATTGTTCTTGTACTAGAAGTATCATAATATATTTATGATATCATAGATAATATACTTAATATTTTAATTTAGATATTTAAAGGCTATACTCGGAAGGATACAAGTATAATAAATGATTATTTTCTTTGGCAGTCTAAACAAATTCTTTTAGCTCTGGAACATTCGTATATCTGGAACGATTTTATTCTCGTACACACGCAACTAGCTATTGCTGACGTCATAGGAAGCATGCTCTTTATGAGTAACACAATCTAAATATATTTGGATGAATCAAATTTTACGAATCCATACTTCACATACATGAGTCAACGATTAAGTATATCTAGATAATTTTTCAACGGTTACTAAATTATTATTTAACTAAACTAAAAAGTATTTAAAACAAAACAGTTACATGATACTTGCACCAGCCGCCATGACTGCAGAAAAAGACCCTAGGGAGGCGGCTAAGAAGTGCCTTGAATTGAACGAGCTTGACCCTGAAAGTTATCGTATAGGTCATACAAAGGCAAGGAAAAATTGAGTTCTCTATAGAAGAGTGGTTTAAATACTATTGAACCTTAGATTATTTAAACTCTAAAGAATAGAGTTTTTACAATTTTTTTTACTCCTATTTGTTTTGACTCTCTTTGGTAAATAGAAAGTTCAAAAAGTTACCGATACTTAACGCTAAAGTATCGGGCATGGGCATGTAGACCGTATTCAATTAGCATTTTACCTTTATTTAAGTACATCGGAGCATTGCTCTTCTTGATATTGTGTGACTTTCCCTTATCGTTTGCCATATATTTTGATAATGTAGCTACAAGATCCTGGCCCCTCAAGCAGCCGAGAAGGAAACAGACCCTAGGAAAGTTGCTCAAGTCATTTTGGAATCCACAGGCTTGGATGTCGAATCATACCGTCTCGGTCACACCAAGGCATGTTTGATGTTTAAGTAGATAGCAGTTTGACATTGAGCGATCCAAAAATACTTGGTTAATCGCAGAGCTTGAGTACGCTTTATATTGTAGAACCTTTAGGAACTGGTAAAATGGAGTGGTATTTATTACATAAACCCTTAACCCTTACAGAGTAAGGGTGCTTTTCCTTGAGAGCTCAAGATACAAAGGCTCGTTTTTTCCTTCTTATCCTTAAAAAGCTTCATTCATTTTTTGTGTGCTTCCCAAACGCAGATACAAAATTCTGTGCCCGAACCTGGTCAAAGAGCCAATTAGTGCTGAAAAAGCCACCGAGAAAATTCTCGAACATACCGGCTTGGATTCAGAGTCTTTCAGGCTTGGAAAAACAAAGGTAGAGCCAGTAGCACCATGCATACAAAACTTCCTTTTGATTATATTTGCACGCTATACTTATTAATGCTTTTTTTTCTGTAATTAATACAATTCTGTAATTTTTTCTTATTTATATTGTAATAAGTTGTGTTCTTTATGTTGTATGATACTAATTATTAAAAAAATATTTTAATAATGTTAGTATTATATATAATTTAATATTTTGATTATTATTTTCTATTCTTCCTTCTTCGCACTTTCTTCTCTCTTCTAAATTTGTTTATATTCAATATAAATATTTTTTTATATTAATAATCTTAGAATTGTATATACAATATTTCAAGAATTGTAGTATCAAATATATATTTTTAAATATTGATTTACCTCTGTGAACTAACACTCCTCTCTGGGCGAGTAGGTATTCTTCCGCGCTGGTGTCCTGGGTCAGATGGAAGAGCTGCGTGACGATAGGTTGTCCAAGATAGTATCTTGGCTCCAGGCCTACATCCGTGGTTACCTCTCCCGTAAGGAATACAAGAGGTTGCAAGAACAGAGGTGAGGACAAAAACTTTAACTTAAAAAAGAACATACGAAGTACAATAATGTTTTTACAATTTTTCAATTGCCTCTCAATAGGGTCGCCCTCCAAGTTGTCCAACGCAACTTGCGCAAGTACTTGCAGCTTCGCACCTGGCCATGGTGGAAATTGTGGCAGAGGGTCAAGCCCCTCCTCAACGTCACCCGCATCGAGGATGAAATCGCGGTACGTATTCACCTGTTGAGTTGTACGATGATTGATCTATTAAAAATACCACTCAAAAAGCGTGATTCAGGTGTACGTAAATAGAAACAACCGCGCCCACCTGGCGGTTACGTGACACCATCGCACCTGCCGCAGCCATTTCTGGATTTCTCCCCACTCCAGCGACGTGTGTTTTTACATATACAATGTAATATGTGCGATATGCGGGGGCGATTGCGGCGTCGCTGGAAAACTCCAGCGTGTTTCAGTTGTGGAGTGGTCGGCGGTGCGCGCACCCTTCCTCGACATTCGAACGAACCGAAATATAGCATTCCTAGTTTGAATTTATGATTTAATTAATAACGATGGCAGCGAATTTCTTGTCGACATGGGATGGTGTGGATAAAAGTGAGGTGATTTTACAGAAATTGGAGGAGAAGGCACAGAAGGCTCAAGAGGCTTTCGAAAAGGAAGAGAAGCTCCGCAAGGAAGTTGAGGCCCTCAACTCTAAGCTGCTTGAGGAGAAACAGGCCCTCCTTTCCAACCTTGAGGGAGAGAAAGGCTCTCTTTCCGAGACCCAGGAGCGCGCCAACAAACTTCAGGCACAAAAGGCTGATTTGGAGGGTCAACTTAGGGTGAGAATTTTTACGTATATCATTGAAAAAAATATTTTTAAATTTTACAACATTTTTTATTTTATATTATTGTTCTATATATAGCAACTTTTATAACTAAAAGTATAATTAAGTATTATACTTAAACTTATTTCAGTATTATACTTTAAACTTAGCTATTTTTAAATTGAACAAAGTATTGAAGTAACAAAACTTGCCAGCAACATCAGTACTCGTATTTATCGACGTTCTTTAAATAAACAAAATTTTGTTTATACCAGGAACAGGGTTAGATGCTTAAAAATAAATTGTACGTCTGCAAAGTGCACGAATTTATTGCAAATCTCACAATAATAAATAAAACGATAGTCGATAGATACAAAACAGATGTGGTGTAAAGTAAAAACTCATAAAACAGCTTTATTACTATTGCTCATTGTTCTAAATTGATTTTAGGATACACAAGACCGTCTCACTCAAGAAGAAGATGCCCGCAACCAGCTCTTCCAGGCTAAGAAGAAATTGGAACAGGAAATCTCTGGCTTGAAAAAGGATGTCGAAGACCTTGAATTGTCCGTCCAGAAGTCGGAACAAGACAAGGCTACCAAGGACCACCAAATCCGCAACTTGAATGATGAGATCGCCCACCAGGACGAACTTATCAACAAGTTGAACAAGGAAAAGAAACTTCAAGGAGAATCGAACCAGAAGACCTCTGAAGAGCTCCAAGCTGCCGAAGACAAGGTCAACCACCTTAACAAGGTCAAGCAAAAGCTCGAGCAGACCTTGGACGAGCTTGAAGACTCACTTGAACGCGAGAAGAAACTGCGTGCTGATGTTGAAAAGCAGAGGAGGAAGGTTGAAGGTGACCTCAAACTTACCCAGGAAGCCGTCTCTGACCTCGAGCGCAACAAAAAGGAACTCGAACAGACTATCCAGCGCAAGGACAAGGAAATCTCTTCTCTCACTGCCAAGCTTGAAGACGAACAGTCTCTGGTCAGCAAACTCCAGAAACAAATCAAGGAACTGCAAGCACGTATCGAAGAATTGGAAGAGGAAGTTGAATCCGAACGCCAGGCTCGTGCTAAGGCTGAGAAGCAACGCGCTGACCTCGCTCGTGAACTCGAAGAACTCGGTGAGCGTCTTGAAGAGGCTGGTGGTGCTACCTCTGCCCAAATTGAGCTTAACAAGAAGCGTGAAGCTGAGCTTAGCAAACTTCGTCGGGACTTGGAAGAAGCTAACATCCAACACGAGTCCACCCTTGCCAACCTCCGCAAAAAGCACAACGATGCTGTTGCTGAGATGGGTGAACAGCTGGATCAGCTCAACAAGCTTAAGGCTAAGTAAGTATACTGTGTAGAAAGTAAAATAATAATTAATTACTTCCCAAATATCGTGGAAATCGATTTTCTACTTTATATGACAACTAAAGAAAAAAAATTTTGGTCAGAACTATTTTTCTTCTAAGTGAATATGTAACTTTAGGTTATTTTGAAAAATAGATATGCCTAATAGAATTATTCACTATAACTACAAATTCAGGGCTGAACATGATCGTGCATCTTGCTACAACGAGCTTAACAACACACGTGCGGCTATTGACCAAGTTGCAAGGGATAAGGTAACATGTCATCCGTAAGGCATGACTGGCCTTGGGTGAATTGCATGATGTCCTTTCCCGGTAGACAAGTACATTCTACACTACAGACAACATATTATTATGATAATTATAGAATATATTTATGTATTATATGCATTTAGGTGAAAGTTTTTGCAGGTGTCCAATTTACAGTTAGGATACACTAATATATATTATGTTATACTTTATCTACCCAGGGCTGAGAAAGAGCGCTCTCAATACTTTAGCGAAGTCAATGACCTTCGCGCCGGTCTCGACCACTTGTCCAACGAAAAGGTATAGAATAATGAACAAATAGTCGTGTTGACAATTGCAGGACGCTTCGCAGCTTTGTACAAATTTCGTGCAAAATTAGATCTCGCAGTTAAACACATACATGAACGACTTTTACAAATAAACCAAAGAATAACAGTTACTAAGCACAGTTTCCTTTTAAAATGCTTTAGGACTGCTTTATTATAAAACCTAACGTATTGTGTGTATACTAATATTATCGGTAAGAAACTAAAAAGATAGCATGAGAATATTAAAAAGACTATAATATATTGACGTGTGAACGTTTGTATTGTACTGATAAATATACTTTTAAAAATTTTATGAATGCCCCTTATTTAATTTTTTGTATGTTCTTAATATATTTGTTTCAATTATATACTTATATATATTTATATGTATGTATTTATCGAACGCAAATATACATCTACACAATAAAAAATTATGGTATCAAAATCAATATATTTAATTAATAAAAATATTTCTTAGGCTGCCCAAGAAAAGATCGTCAAGCAACTCCAACACCAGCTCAATGAAGTCCAAGGTAAGGCTGATGAAGCCAACCGCACCCTCAATGACCTTGATGCCGCTAAAAAGAAGTTGTCCATTGAGAACTCCGACCTGCTCCGCCAGTTGGAAGAGGCTGAGTCCCAAGTATCCCAGCTTTCTAAGATCAAGGTATCTCTCACCACACAGTTGGAAGATACCAAGAGGCTCGCCGACGAAGAGGCTAGGGTTAGTATAATCTATAAAAAATATACATGTATAATTGAAAATAATATTAATTTATATTCTCGAAAAAATAATATCACGGATATTCAGAATACTAAATATATATATATTTTTTTTACCAGGAACGCGCCACCCTGCTTGGCAAATTCCGTAATCTCGAACACGACTTGGACAACATCCGTGAGCAAGTCGAGGAAGAGGCTGAGGGCAAGGCTGACTTACAACGCCAATTGTCTAAGGCTAACGCTGAAGCTCAACTTTGGCGCTCTAAGTACGAATCCGAGGGTGTTGCTCGTTCTGAGGAACTCGAGGAGGCCAAGCGCAAGCTCCAGGCTCGTCTTGCTGAAGCTGAGGAGACTATTGAATCTCTCAACCAGAAGGTTGTTGCCCTTGAAAAGACCAAGCAACGCCTTGCTACAGAAGTCGAAGACTTGCAACTCGAAGTTGACCGTGCCACTGCCATTGCTAATGCTGCCGAGAAGAAACAAAAGGCATTCGATAAGATTATTGGTGAATGGAAACTCAAGGTTGATGATCTTGCTGCCGAGCTTGATGCCAGCCAGAAAGAATGCCGCAACTACTCTACTGAACTATTCCGCCTTAAGGGTGCCTATGAAGAAGGTCAGGAACAACTTGAAGCCGTCCGCCGTGAGAATAAGAACCTTGCTGATGAAGTTAAGGACTTGCTTGACCAAATCGGTGAAGGTGGCCGCAACATTCACGAAATCGAAAAGGCCAGGAAGCGTCTTGAAGCAGAAAAGGACGAACTCCAGGCTGCTCTTGAAGAGGCTGAAGCCGCTCTTGAACAGGAAGAGAACAAGGTTCTACGCGCTCAACTTGAGCTCTCTCAAGTCAGGCAGGAGATTGACAGGAGGATTCAAGAAAAGGAAGAAGAATTCGAAAATACTCGCAAGAACCACCAACGTGCCCTCGACTCCATGCAAGCTTCTCTCGAAGCCGAGGCTAAGGGTAAGGCTGAGGCCCTGCGCATGAAGAAGAAGCTCGAGGCTGACATCAACGAACTTGAAATTGCCCTCGATCACGCCAACAAGGCCAATGCTGAGGCCCAGAAGAACATTAAACGCTACCAACAACAAATCAAGGACCTCCAAACCGCTTTGGAAGAGGAACAACGTGCTCGTGACGATGCCCGTGAACAGCTTGGTATCTCTGAACGTCGCGCCAATGCTCTCCAGAACGAGCTTGAAGAATCACGTACTCTTCTTGAACAGGCTGACCGTGCCCGCCGCCAAGCCGAACAAGAACTTGGTGACGCTCATGAACAGCTCAATGAACTCTCCGCCCAGAACGCTTCCCTCTCTGCTGCCAAGAGGAAACTCGAATCTGAGCTCCAGACTCTACACTCTGACCTCGACGAGCTTCTCAATGAGGCTAAGAACTCCGAAGAGAAGGCCAAGAAGGCCATGGTCGATGCTGCCAGATTGGCTGATGAACTCCGTGCTGAACAGGAACACGCTCAGACTCAGGAGAAACTCCGCAAGGCCCTTGAACAACAGATCAAGGAATTGCAAGTCAGGCTTGACGAGGCCGAGGCTAACGCACTCAAGGGAGGCAAGAAGGCTATCCAGAAACTTGAACAGAGGGTACGCGAGCTCGAAAACGAGCTTGACGGTGAACAAAGGAGACACGCTGACGCACAGAAGAACCTGCGTAAGGCCGAGAGACGCATCAAGGAGCTCACCTTCCAGGCTGAGGAGGACCGCAAGAACCACGAGCGTATGCAAGACTTGGTCGACAAACTTCAACAAAAGATCAAGACCTACAAGAGGCAGATCGAAGAAGCCGAAGAAATTGCAGCTCTTAACTTGGCTAAGTTCCGCAAGGCACAACAAGAGCTGGAGGAGGCTGAGGAGAGGGCAGACCTCGCCGAGCAAGCCATCAGCAAGTTCCGTGGCAAGGGACGCGCGGGATCCGCCGCGAGAGGAGTCAGTCCAGCGGTGAGTTCAATTTTAATTAACAAATTATCAATTATAGTTAAATAAGTAAATGGAAAATTTTAAAAAATACTAGGATTTTCTATATTTGTGAACTAAACGATGTTCTTTTATTCATGCAGGCGTCCGTTAAAGGGCGTCCATAGATCTTCACTGGAAAAATGTAAGTTGTGTCAACCCCGAAACACAACAACAGCATACTTACAGTGCTGTATATAGATTTTAGAACCCGTTTAAAATCCAATTATATATTGAAAGCATGAAAATTACAAATATTTTACATATATAAAAACAATTGCATAAATATTATCAATTTTAGGGATTTTTGTTTGTCTATCCGGCATGTTTCCTGCACGTTATATGTATGAGTACGAGAAAGGCTCACATCATAGCCTTAGTCTTGTTTCTCTGTCATATTTATATTTATCTTCGTTTGATTTACATATAGATTATAAAAGTCAAGTACATAATATATTTAAAGAAAAAATTAAAATAATATTTTAGTACCAGTATTACTACTTGTATCTGTGTTAGAAATCTAAAAATAGTAAACTGTTCCCTCTAAATTCATGATTTTAACATATTTTTTGCCTTCTTATTGACCAACCCTTTGGTTTACGTACTGAAATTTGACAATTCCTTGTGAGACCTATTTATTTATAATATTTATTTAACCTCATAGATAAATTAAGAGTTTAAAAAAAAGGTTATAGTTTTTTTACATCAAATAAAAAAGTTATATACTAATAATTATTTTGTTTGCAGCCCCCACGCGCGCGCCCCGCCTTTGACGGCTTCGGCACTTTCCCACCAAGGTTCGATCTGGCGCCCGAAAACGATTTCTAAACGTTCCACTACAGAAATTAAAAACGGACTGTACAGTTTTCAACATACAATAAAAACAGTGTTAAGAGCGTGAACCAATAAACTGTATTATAATCCAAAATTAAACAAAAAATAATGTTTTACTGAATATTTTGTAACTTGTTGATATTTATTTATAATAATTTATTACCGTTTTTTGGGGCGTGGGATGGGTGGGCGCGACCTGAGCCTTAGAGACACACCATACATCCTTCACACGGTCCCCCGCGCACCCATCGCTCGCCTTACTTGACATCCAATAAACGATATCGTTGTCATAAAATATTAAAATGACGTTTTATTTATCTGTACCCACAATTTTTTTAAAATCATTAACGTTTTGACATTGACATATAAATATATTTTTATATATTATTTGCTTGTACAAAAGATGTGTAGTCCTCTAAGATGAACAAAATATTTTGATATATTAAAATTTTTTTTTTTCGGTGCTGCTTAAACGTATATATTTTTTGCATATTATTTATTCATTAATAGTATTAGAATATTCACAACAAAGATGCTGTTTTAACTTATTAATTAGCACATTCCTAAAATTACTTAAGATATTATCAGTTCAAGATTATAAATGTGTTGTAGTTTAAAATCTATATTAAGAACTAAGCAAATATTACCAATAACTTAAAAGTTTGTAATATTTAAAAATATTGATATACTCATTAATGAATAATTATATTAAGAAAACTTTATATAACACCAAAAACGTGATAGGATCACCCCACATTCATAATGTGATCTAGTTTAAGTAATCTGAAATTATACATTAATTTCTACTTCAAGGTAAATTATGAGTCAAATTATTAAATTTAACCTACATACTACTAAATATCTCGAAAAATCGAGGCCGGTCGTGGCGCAGTGGCACAGGGTGTGACTGTAAAATCGACTGGTTGTGGGTTCGATCCCCACTCGAGGAGATGAAATATTTACTTAAATTTATATTTCCATTTCTTCGCTCTGGTG
>DWLH01003043.1:0-10015 GCA_018249795.1 Heliconius telesiphe telesiphe | reverse complement strand
TAATACGTGTTTGAAGGTAAATGCTGTTTGTATCTTTAATTTTTCACCTGTAGTAATGTTTTTTTGCCTGACGCTCCCATCAGGGTAGGCAGAGGGAACCTAGAGTTAAGACACCCTTTCGATATTTCATTTCTTCGGGTGGGAATTGAACCCACAATCTATCGAGTATACAGTCACACTTTGTGCTCCTGCCCCGCGAAAATATAAACCGTATTAAAATTAGGACCATCGTGGCACAGTCACTTAGCGTTTGAATGTAAACGCGATTGTTGTGAGTTCGACCGCTTCCCTCTGCCGAAACTGCTATATGCGGGATACAGCGTGAAGCTATAAAAAATATATAAAAGCTTTATATATATGACATATCTACGCATAATTTTGTACTTACTTTCCATTTTTATAACTCGACAAAATGTAGGTTCTACAGGGTTTATATGTTCCGGGGGGTCTCTTAGAGAGCAGTTAACGATTCCAAGGCTGAACGAATCGAACTCCTCCCCACATCGCGGGTCGTACGCACTGTTACAGTCGTAACAGAATATTGAAGAGGCTGTAAAAAATAATAAATTACTAGGACCAATGCTCATGATAGACCGTCGTGGTACATTGGGCTAATTGTTCACTGAAAATGTGATGTTTGTGGATTCGATCTCCGTTTGGGGGATTATGTATGTACATTATCCCCCGCATATATCCTAAGTACCCGTGTGCCTTAAAATTCAATAGAAAAAAGAATTCTTTATAAAAAACGGCACATAAGAAAAGAACTTTCGATTGGATATAATTTCTTCGAGTTATTAATTTAACTTAACTTAGCTTTACACTTTATCCCTAGCGGGGTAGTCAGAGAGAACGGAGCGCTTAACGCTACGGTCTCTACCGCTATACCTATACCTATACCTCTTTCGCCTCGTCCACAGTCATCAACCTCTTCATACATGCCATTAACTTAACTATAATTATTAAATGCCAAGTTAGCTGATTAATCTAAATTATTTTATCGAAAAATGTTTATAGCGGCTGTTGTAGTAATTGTTTTCATTTATAAAATAAATATAATATAAATTCACCTTTTCATATTGAATACACGATTGATTGTATGGGTGAAAAATTCACATATAAGTACATTTATCTAACAAAACATTTTTTCTTACTGTTTGTTACGCCAATTGAACACCTTCGAAATATGTAAAAAAAAAGACGGAAATCATAATGATTTATAAAATCAACCTAGTGATAAAACACTCCGTTCCCCACTTTCTGCCGAATTCTGGAGGCATTGCGTGTTGAGTGGCAGAACTCAACGCCGCGCTTAGCCTTGACACCAGAGCGAAGAAATGGAAATATAAATTTAAGTTAATATTTCATCTCTTCGTGTGGGGATCGAACCCACAACCAGTCGGTTTTACAGTCACACTTTGTGCCCCTGCGCCATGACTCTCTCTCGCGCCTCTGGCCATAATGATTTAACACTAACCTATACTTGTTTACACTTTGTTTGTTTGTGGAAAGATTGTATTTAAATTATATTTTTTTCGCTCTCTGGTAGAGTAAGTGCGGCGTTGAGTTTCTCGTAGGATAAATTATTTATTACTAGTCGAATGGTAAATGCCTGCAAACACGATGTTAGTGGGTTGGATCCCATTCTGAGTAATGATTATAGCTCAACAAGCAATATTTTGAATTGAATTTTTTTTAGGTTCTCTGTTTACTCTGTTATGGAAAAAACTTGAAGCTAAATAACAAATCTCGAGAATGATACAAAATTAATTAAAATCACAAAAAAGTTAAAAATGACAGGAAATCTTTAGATTTTTTTTTCCTTAATTAACGCTGCTAAAATTGATTAAAGTTTTTTTGTATACAAAATTAGCTATTACTGAAATATGATATTAGTCATATAGAAGGGAAACCTTACACACAGAATTGGATTAAATGTTGTGTCATGTTGAACTTGGTTTGAATTTGCTACGCTAGTGTGACCATAATAGCTGACATTGGAACATAATTATACTTGAAGTTTCTATAAAAATAGCACATGGCCAAGTATATGCAGATAATCGTATATATTTATAATATATTTTAAGCTTATGTATAATTTTGAGGCCAATCGTGGCGGAGGGGAGGATGTGACTGTAACCGCTACAGGTTGTGGGTTCGATTCCCACACGAGGAAACGAAATATTTAATATTTTCATTTCTTCGCTTTAGTGTCGAGGCAAAGTCGAGGTGGACTTACACCACCCAACATGTAGACACTTTGCTACCCATTTTCCGCCGAATTACCTTGGTGCCAGAGAAAATAAAAAAAAACATAAATATTAATTCATTCCCTCGAGTGGACATCGAACCCATAACCGTCGCGTTACAGTCACGCCTTTGTGCCCCTGCGCCACGACTGGCCTAAGTAAACGAATAAGTCTTTAAAAACACAAACTAATGGTGATCCTAATAAAATTTGTAAAACGAGTAGTTTAATGATAACATTACTGATTAACTCCTCTATAAAGATTTTAAAGCTAAATAGTGTGGTTTTAATGATTAAAAGATTTTTTATATAAAATATTTTTTTTGTTAATCTCATTGTTAGTTATTTTTTTTCTATTGAGAATAAAGCTATTTACGTATTGTGTTAGGAGCAAATGAAATATTTTTGATATAATCTTAAACTTTAGTACTTTATTTATTTTCTAAAAATCTTTTCAAAATAGGTTTTTATGAATAGTTAATAAATAAATTTTAGAACATAGTGTAAACAATATCAATACAGAACATAAAGGCACCTAGGAAGATGTTGCCTTCCTTTGGAAAGGTTGAAGGGCGCAACCTTTTGGCCCATCATTTCGATATTGGAAAATCTGGCTTGAGAGAATGGGAAATTGATATGAATATCTGATTAATATTATTCTATAGAGAGTAAAACTAAGAATTATTGATTAATAAAACGTTATTTAATTACTACTTAGAGATGGTGATACCATTGACAGGAAATAGTAATATGATAGATATTTCCACTTGATGAAATGATTTTATTTAAATTATTTTCATTTCCCTGTTTTGGTTAACTAAGATGGTTGCGTGTTGAGTGGCATAACTCAACGCTATGCTTTGTCTTGTTATCAAAAAGAGGAAATGAAAATAAAATCCTCGTGTGAAAATCGAACCCATAACCGTCGCGTTTATTGTCAAATATCATCGTTGCCGCTGTATCGCAACGCTATGAAAGCCTCAAAAAAAGCTTTAAAAATACGTACCTATTTTGGATTAAAAACTTACCATATTTAAAACACAATACCAAAAGCAGTGTTGTACCGGCGATATTTGATATTGACACCATTGTAGTTAAACTTTTCAACTGACGACGCAAGGAGTCTAAATGTAACTGAATTAAAGTGATGGCACGTTGTATAATTTAATTAGAAAGTACTTGTTATCCACTAATAGGACTGCGCGATTATATACATAATATTTTATATCTTCTCTCACGCATTTTTCGGTGGGTTGGTATTCTGTTCGAGAAGCGTTCTAAGTATACATATGACCATATGTCATTTAAAAAGCTTGAGATTCATTCCCAAGCATTCCCAAGAAAATATTTATTTTATTTAGATTTCATTCTTGGATCCTGATACGTTTGTATAAAGCGCGGCTTTAAGTTACGTTACTCAACGAAAATATATATGTGAATAAAAAAAACACTTAAAAATTATTTTAATCACGTTATTCACTTTCATAGATTGTATAGAATGATGATTTCGATAATACTAACATTCGCAAGCGCTTCTAAACTCAAATTTACATAATTAGAACGAACAGTTCCCCATATCACGACATCTGGTCCGCGGGCTACGCGGCGAGAAATCAACATATTGTGTTTTATTACACGAACGAGTTTACAAACGAAAGTAATCAGAGATTATTGTATTTAGACAAAGAGCAAGTCAATTTGTATTTGCACTAGATTTTTTGTTATCTTGACATATTTTTAAGGTTAATTACCTGAAAAAGGGCCAGTCGTGGCGCAGGAGCACAAAGTGTGACTGTAAAACAGAGTAGTTGTGAGTTCGATCCCCACTCGAGGAAATGAAATATTTACTTAAATTTATATTTCCATTTCTTCGGTCTGGATTTACAATGAAGCGCGACGCTGAGTTCTGCCACTCAACACGCAATGCTTCTAGAATTCGGCAGAAAGTAAAGAATGGAATGTCTTAACACTATGTTCCCTCTGCCTACCCTGCTGTGTGCGGGATACAGCGTGAAGCTGATAAAAAAAAGTAAAAATGGAACCCTTACAGGATCGTTCTATTGCCGACTGTTATGTTCTCACTTCGTGCCAAATAGGTAAGTAGGCCCACGGGAAGTCCCTTCTTACAGCATAGGTTTTAATTACGCAGCGAATTTCATATATTTCATATATTACATATTTTATATTAAATACAGCAAAATCGTAGCATAATAACATAATTTTGGGTATCTTTTGATTGCGTTGACTTAGAAGATTGATTTTTTCTGTGCTTCTAGGGGTCACAGACTTAAAAAGTTAATGTTAATCACAGCTTCATACTTCCACGCGGATAAATAATGTTGGCAGACAGACAGACATACAACCAAGTGAAACTATAAGAGCTCCTTTTTTACTTCTTAAAGTAGGGTAGATAATTATGATAATGTTCTCTCTTGTAAAGTTATAGATTTTCACGTTGGTCAATGTGAATGCAACATAAGAGGTCCAGGCAAGGATAAGACAAGCAAATTGCTCGCATTATTTGTGAAGTGGTACGATAGATTTATATGGATAAGGATTATGATAAAATCGAAAATCGTTTGATACAATACAAAAAAAAACGTAAATAACTGAATAATAGATCATTATTATCAAAAACAAAGAAATGATTATATATATTTCTTGGGCGGAAAGTGGGGAGCGGAGTATCTCAGCCTACGGAGAAATATAGCTTATATTTTCTTTAAGTTACAAAAAAATCTTTAACCTCTAGATATTGCTTAAGCATAACGTGTTATTATTTATCTTTATCCATTTTATTTCACCTTCACGCTGTATCCCGCATATTGCAGGGTACGCACCTTACCTTTTTCCTAAATTTTCGAGGCGTTGTTTGATGAGAAGCAGAATTCAACGCCACTCGTTTGCCTGTCACCAGAACGAAAAAATGAAAATATTAAATATTGACCCACAACCCGTCGCGCCTACAGTCACACCTCAATAAAATCATTCTTTTCCTTACAATATTATTATAGGTATTACTCACTCTAGGAAGATGAAACCAATATTTTTTCATAAAATGCTAATTTCACATATGTAAATATATAAAAAAATGTTTCATAATAAGCAGCACTGGTCATGTTTGGTGAAGGCTCTTACTTTCATTTATAACTTCCTATCTCTGACCTTCTGATCTCGAATTTATCTGTTTAACTGGAAATTTTAGATAAAAAAAATAAATAGAGATCGTGGAGCTGGGGCACAAACTGATACTGTGTGACCGTAACGTGACTGTAAACACGACTGGTTGTGAGGTCGATCGTCACTCGAGGAAGTGAAATATTTATTTAAATTTATATTTCTGTTTCTTCGCTCTGGTGTCAACGCAAAGGACGGCATTGAGTTCTGCCCCTCAACTAATATCGCATAAATTTATGACGTTCGTAAAACTATAAAATAAATAAAAAAATTACGTTCTAAAATAAATTTCTTTAAAAAAATATGGTATTCGTATCATTTAGCCTTAGACTTGTATTAAATATTTAAAATAAAAAGAAATATTAATATATGTACGAATTTAATATTTAAACAACAGCTTAAGAGTTAACCTTTTGAGATATTGGTCGAGGCATGTAGCTTTTAAGCTGTTACCTGAAATGTAAAAAGGTAAATGATAGTGGCACTGACATTTCACGAGGCAGTAATCTCATAGCCAAGTCCAAGTTGTCCATATACAGCAAGGGAACCTAATGTTAAGACATTCAGTATCTTATTTTCTGCCAGATTTCGAGATGTTGCGTGTTAAGTAGCGTAACTCAATGCCGCGCTTTGCCTTATTACCCAAAGGGAGGAAATGAAAGTAATTAATTTCCTAAATGGAAATCGAATCCACAACGACGAATCAGACGTAGTGCCGCTGTGACGGGTTTTAATACAAATAAATATTAATGTAAATAATATTGTCTGTGTATATAGATGACTATTAAAAAAAAGATTTAAAAAAAAATCTTATCCATTTTATGTTTTTGTAGCGCATCCATTTACCGTACACGTAATAGTAAATTCACGGAAATTAATACTAGCGATTACGGTATAGTTATGTAATGGACGCATCTCGTTTCTACTAAACATTAATGGATGTTTTAATAGATGTGGCTTTATTTACATATAATTTTTGGAACATCAACTGTAAATAAGGTAAAATATGAAATGAAATAATTAATGAACAGAAAGGAAAAAGAACGGAGTGTCTCGGCATAGCATACAGCGTGATGCTAATTATAATTAATCATTGTATTATTTTTTTTTCAGTTTCACGCTGTATCCCGGCAGCCTCACAGCAGGGTAGGCAGAGAGAACCTAGTGTTAAGATACTCCGTTCCCCAATTTCCCGCCGAATTCTGAACGCATTGCGTGTTGATTGGCGGAACTTGAAACTTGGCGGAACCGCCCTTTGTCTTGTCACTAAAGCGCAGAAATGAAAATATAAATTAAATATGTTTCTAAATAAATTAAAATTCAGACTCGATTTTGTTAATTAGATATTTGATCACTCTTAAGTTTATCTTTACAGAAAATTTTTAAGTATGTATATGTGAAACAACTTCATACTATAAGAAGGAACCTAATGTTAAGACATTTCGTTACTCACATTCATCTCAATTTGAAGACCTGCGTGTTGAGTCAACTCGACGTCTCGCGTTATCTACAAGCGGGGAAATGATAAACTTAAATATAATTACTATCCTGGGTATCACTACCCCGAGTAGGAATCGAACACACAACCATAACGCTTACAATTACACACTGCGCCACAACGACCACAATTTAAAGTACCTACTAGAAAATTTTTAATATTGTTCATAAAAACATAAAAATACTTTAACACATACCACATCTAGGTAGTTCTATATAAAATACAACTTTTTTTATAAACGTTCGAGCTCACATCGGGGTCAAGTTTAGCATCGATAAATGTATTTAGGCTCAGTAGAAATTGCGAATGGAATATATGAATAACTTTAGTTTTTCGCTTTCGATAAAGTGTTATAAAGATTAGATATGTTGTATTTTTTTTTATTTTTTTGTTTCTATGTTTTAGTTAAATATCACTATTTATTTTGCCTATTTATACCACTCTACTTATTTTGTATAAATAAGCAGAGTTGTATAATTTAAAGAAAGAATTACTTAGAATTAAAATTGATTATTTCACATATACATAAAGAGCACAAGCGTGCGACCGTAAACACGATGGTGGTGGGTTGGAATCCCATTTGGGGAAGCAAAATATTTATATTTTCAATTCTTACTTCTGAGAACGAGCGCGGCGTTGAGTTCTGCTACTCAACACGCAATATTTCTAGAATTTGGATGAAAAGTGCGAAACGGAATTCTTTTAATGGGAAGCCGAGTGTCTTAACACTGGGTCCTAGCGCGCCAGTTACAACGTAAGGCAAAAAAACCACGAAATAAAACAATACAATTAAAAAAAAACATAATATAACTAACTATGTTCTAAGTTGTAATTTAAGCCGTTAATCTAGAATGATATAGTAAACCAGTTCAGTTCATTTTTCCGATACGTTTCCGTGCGAGTCTATCAATCGAGACGGTTCCGCGTTCACTTTCTCTTCTTACCTTCCATTTGGTCTTTTGTATGGATTTAATATATTCGAATTAGTTACTTTAGTTATCTTTTGAAGGCTAGCTTTTGTAATAAATAAATATAAATAAAAGAAGCAGTAATTGCGTCTTGAGTGGCGGAACTCAACGCCAGGCTTTGTCTTGTTACCATAGAGAGGAAATGAAAATGGAATCGAACCCACAACCAAAGTGCTTACTGTAAGATGCTGTGCCGCTGTGAAACATATATTATTTGTATATTAATATTAAATTAAATGTTAACTACTCGATTGTGAAAAATATTTACATCAAATATAGAAAGACTGATTTTATATCATTAGATTTAAATCGAAAATAAATATAATAGCGTATAAGGAAAAATTTACAATTTTTTCGCTTATTTTTTCTATGTATCGAACAATATTTTTCTCAAGAGCTTTTCAAACCGAGTCCATTTTTTTTTATTTTGAAGAAATACCGCCTTATACTTGTATCTATACTAAGTTCAAGACATATATTTTAGTTTCAACAAAAAATCTAACACAAATCAAAATAAGATTCGTATTGTCAATTTATCTACAGGTTTCCATGAAGCTATCGGCGAGACGGTTGCGTTATCAGTTTCATCACCACGCCACCTTCAGACCCTGGGCTTGATACAGAGGTCCGTTGATGATACGGCCCACGATATCAACTATCTGTTCACTCAAGCCATGGATAAGCTGGCCTTCCTGCCGTTTGCCCTGGTCATGGATAAGTGGAGGTGGGATGTATTTACGGGTGATGTCAGGAAGGAACAGTATAATTGCCATTGGTGGCGACTTAGGTTAGTATGAAAAAAAATTGATAATCTACATATTTAATGTCATTTTTAACTTCGCGCTATATCCTGCGTTTTTGTCTTGTTACTAAAGCAAAGAAATGTAAATAATTAATTACTCCCAGTTGTAATCGAACCTACAACCCTTTCGTTTACAGTCAATCCCTGTGCCATGATGGGCTCATTTTTTTAAATATGCACGAGTTGACGAAGTTTATAAATTGTTTTTTTAGAAAAGTTTGATCTATTACTAGGTTCTATTCTTCTTTGTCAAATATATAAAGAAATAAATATTAATCGCTAATGTACATATTAAAATGTCTGTCTGTCTTTTATCATTATTACTCCTAAAAAAAATTTGCACTTATTAGTTTGAATGAAGTGATTTTTTCTATTTTTATATTGATCGCTTTGATATACTTTGTTGGATCATTAGTACCCTGCACAGAATTCTCACTTCAAATTGACAAGCTTACCTATTACATCAATATAAAATTATGTATTTATACAATAAACAGCTTTAAGGCGCAGGGGCACAAGCACAGTGGAGGAAATGAAATATTTAACATTTTCTACACTCTAGTAACTATTCCAAGCGCGGCGTTCAGTTCCGCCACACAACACCCAATACTAGGAGTCTTAACAAGTTTTAGGTTAGGTTCCTAAAATCCCACTGCTTACCCTACTATGTGCGGGATGCAGCGTGAACAAATAATTTAAATATATGCCTGTTTTTAAAACAGGTTACACCAAGTCCTCCTCTATTAAACCGGCTAATTTAAACGGACACGAACAAAAAGTCGGGACGATTATATCATTAGATAATGATAATTACTAATAACGTTGTTATAACGTAACGCCGTTACATACGGTCCGTTGAGCGGGGAAATAACGCTTAGTGGGTCACTGTGTTCGGTGTTGCTTCATGAGATGATTCTAGACTTTGAGATTGGAATATTAAGAATTATTTTTTTGTTTACTATATTTTTTTTTAAATTGCTTCACGCTATATCCCGCTACATCTGTAGGATGCGCTGTCACTTTTCGTCATATTTTCAAGTTATTGGGTATTAGGTAGCTTTACTCAATAAATCAACTCGGGATACGCTAATCAGCTTCACGCTGTCTCCCGCACACAACAGGGTAGGCAGAGGGAATCTATTGTTAAGACATTTCGTTCTATTATTATTATTATGTATTTCATTTCTGCCGAGTCCTGGAGGCATTGCTTGTTGAGTGGCGGAACTCAACACCGCGCTTTATCTATATAGCTAAAATTTGATAATTTACTTGTTCAAACAAGTTTGTTTTTATTCTGTAAGCGCTATCGTTGTGATCGATCT
>DWLH01003042.1:0-10016 GCA_018249795.1 Heliconius telesiphe telesiphe | reverse complement strand
ACAAAGTTAAAACCAGATCCACGCTGTATCCCGCCTATAGCAGTGTAGGCTGAGGGAACTTGCCTGTTGGAGGGAGGGATGTGCGAAATGAAAATATTATTAAATTATAATTCAATCCTCCAAGTGGTGATCGAACACATAACGTCACGATACAGTCACAATTTTGTGCCCCTGCGCCGTGACAGCCTTTAAAATTTATACAGAGTGGAAGCGTCAGCGCTCCTTTTACGGGAACAGTATATAGGGTAAAATATTTTAAACCCCATACCTATAAAAATTAATCAACATACCCCAACAGTTTAGACATAGGATTTTTTTAAATTTTACGATGTTTATCCTTACCTATATTTCGTGTGATGCAGTTACGCATAGATACCAATAACGTAAACACATACTACTACAAAAATACAACTAAAACCTTTAGAAGTTTGAACTTTGCCGCCAATACCTACGACTCGATTTTGGAATGTTGCGGCGGTTTCCGTTTGATAGGTTTATCTCTGCGTGCGTCGTTCTTGACAAATTGCATTTTATTTTACAATGATAATTTTATTATTTATTTTGTTTGAAAAAATAACTTTTTTTTTATTATTGTATTAGGCTTTTATAGAGTAGTTGAAACTGTGGTTTCATTTAACGGTAGGTAGTGCTGACAAAAACACTCTGTATAATTGAGCATATTTAATATTTGTAGTGATTTTTTAGTTAATAGATACCAATAGTTATTACAACACTTGCGAAGAAATATTATTATATCATATTTTTGGCAATTTTTAATTCTTATACCTTTTGAAACACTATCAACATTCTTATAGTTAATAATTTGTTAACTATAAGAATGTTGATTTTTTTCAAATTAAAAAATAATCTGTTTTTCATCATAATGGCGGTAAAATATTCAAAATTACACTGTAATACCACATTAGTATCGACATTGTAGTGTTGATAGTATTTGAAAACAATTATACTACAGGAGGATATATCATATGCACTGTTCAAACCCGTTTTTATGATATAATGTATAATAGAATAATATATTCTATATTTTTATTTATAGAGGTTATTCTGTACTAAGATGGCAGCTCTGTCCCACACTTACGTCCCTGATATATTGATATAAATAATAGAAATATAAATCATTGGAAAGAAAAGGAGAAACGCAATTATTACTACGCATTTTTTCTTTTTCTCGTACTTGAAACGTATTAATAAATTTACATACAAGTCATTTCTTTTGAATATAACATTAAGTTTAATTCATTAAATATATTTGATACTTCCTTAACATGATTATTTCATTTATTTTTATATATATAATCTTGAGAAATATATCTACTATAAACGAATATAACATGCCAATGATTAAAATGTAATGACATCACCAAACATTATAAACGTTTATAAAGTGTGAACTCACAATCAGAATTTACTTTCCAAATACATATACTTTTTATTGTAGACATCGCCATTTGAGCTAGTCTCGACAAATATACCTACTTTATTATTTTTGTTAATGTCACCAACGTTGACGTTTAAAATAATAATTATTTTTCAATTCGACTGTATTTTTTATCCTTGTTACCTCAGAACTTTTGACTGAGTGAACCGATTTTGATGATTTTTTTTATATTTGAAAGCTAGTGCGTCAAGTGTAATTCTATTTTAATTTAGTTAATTTCCGACAATGGTATCTATGAGAAAATCACATAAGTCTCAAATTTACATTAAGTATGTACGGGACAAATGGACGAATAACTCAATATCAACTCAACCGATTTAAATATTTTTTACATACAGGTATACATAAAGGGTAGTTTGGTGAAAGTTTGGTTAAGTTCAGAGTATGAGATCCAGTTAAAATTGAAGAAGTCGATTTTTTTATTAAAAAATATAATATATATTATATAATTTTGTCTACTAAAATTTCTTTATACTCCATGATAAAAACTACCCTATAAGTTGCATTAGGCTTTGAACTATTACCATGCCAAAATTAATTTAATAGTATCGGTATTTTAAGTAATTTATAATTTTCAGTTTTATTTTTTTTAAAGAAAAGTATTATGATATTTGGGATGAAACCCAAAAAAAAAATGTATCTTGAGACGCTAAGCTAATACCATGCAAGAAATCATTCATTTCTGTCTAGTAGTTTTTGCGTGATTGGCGAACAAACAGACAGACAGACAGACAGACGGACAGACAGACAGACAAGAATTCTGCTGCAGGTTTTTTAATCGACATATTAACCGATCTAATTTTTTTTTTTTTTTATATCTTTCATGTACAGAATTGACTTTTCTATCCTTTTATTATATTGGGTTGGCAACTAAGTAATTGCGGATTTTAAAAAAAAAATCAAAGCCAATTTTTTCATGGAACTAAATAACTTTATTCTATAATGTATTGACAATTTTGATCAATGACCTTTTGCCATCTTTCAAGCAGCATCATAATCCCACATTTATAAAATTTCTGTTTTTATTAACAAAAAACTGAATCAGGTACGAATTGACATCATCATCATTATTGATTTTTTTACCATTCAAGGAGTTTTGCAAACATCGAAACAAAAAGTAATCAGATGGTGCAAGGTCAGGACTATACGGTGGATGTGGCAAAACATCCCAACCAAGCTCCAATCATTTTTGCCGAGTGGCCAAAGATGTGCGTGGCCTTACATTGTCATGATGGAATACAATACCTTTTCAATTTACCAATTCGGACCGCTTTTCTTCAACTGCATTATTTAATTTCGTTAGTTGTTCAATGCAAACATCTGAATTGATCGTTCGGTTGGGTGGTAAGAGTTCAAAGTAGGCAACTCCTTTGTAATCCCACCAAACTGATTACAAAACCTTCTTTTGATGAATATCAGCTTTTAATGTTGTTTAAGTTTGTTCACCTGGCTAGCTCCACGATCTTTTCCGCTTGATATTGTGGTATACAACCCATTTTTCATCGCCAGTTAAAAATCAGTCGTTTTAAAAATGTATCATTGAAAATGATACATTTATTACGTTTCTTTAGCAAATCGCTGCTGTTAATGCGTTGTGTTAAATGCATTTCTTTCAATTCGTGAAGAACCCATGTATCAAGTTGTTGAACATAGCCAAGTCGTTTTAAGTAATTTACAATGCGTGCATGTGATACATGAAGCTTCTCTGCAATATCACGTGTAGTACTGTGACGATCCGAATCGATTATTGCTTTTATTAGGGCGTCATCAACTTCAACTGGACAACCAGAACGTTTTTCATCTTTGAGTTAAAAATCACCAGAACGAAATTTGGAAAACCAATTTTGACATTTCCGTTCTTTTAAGGCTTTATCACCATAAACAGCGCACACTTTTTATGAGCTTGCGATGCGTTTTTCCCTCTGCGTAAATTAAACAAGCAAAATATGACGAAAATGTTCCTTTTGATTTTCTATTTTTCAACGGACACCAAACGAAAACTACGCAACCGATCAAAAATCTTTTTTACTGATGAACAGCTCAATTACCAACTATAAAATAACAAAAAGTTTTTTATATTTCTATTACGTCTGCAAACCTAAAAATTAAACTGAAACTTAATTGCCAACCTGTTATATAAAGATTACGCTTTTCTCCTAGTAATAAAACTCGTCGAAGAAATAAAAAATAAAAAATTGAGGCCAACCGTGTCAAAGGGCCTACGGCTACGGCCTAAGGTTCTATTCGTACTTGAGAAAATGTTTTTTTTCATCAATTGATTATTTTTTTTATTTATTTATTTCATCGCTGTGGTAACGAGGCAAAGCGCGAAGTTGAGTTCCGGCACTCAACAAGCAATGCTTTCAAAATCTGTCGGAAAGCGGAGAATGGAAGTATCTTACTGGGGACGGAGTATCTTAACACTAGGTTCCCAGGTTCCTTATGCCTGTACGCGGTAAAACTAAAAAAGCAGCAGAGCATTTATGTGGGACTAACAACTAACAAGACTGCTTCTTCATATACGATATTCTTGATTTATTATTTCTTCGACTTACTAAATAATTATTTAGTAAGAGGATTCTAAAATTAAATCTTTTTTTAATATAGTTAAGAAACAAATTGGCTTGTCTTTTAAAGTATAAAATAAATTTTAGAACAGAACAAAAGGGCTTTTTCCTTCATTTGTACTGCAAGTTTTCACTTCTTGCCAAATTTTCATAATTGTCCGGGGACTACTACTCAAAATGCAGCTAAAACGATGCTAAAACATTCGTGTAGTAAGTGTTTTGATTGCGTCGATTTGAAAGCTTCATTTTTTCTATGCTTCAATGGTCCATAGACTTGAATATTTGTAAATAATTTAAGATCTCTCGATCGATTGATACATCCATGCAATCACGAGAAAATTACATACTTTTGACAGACGAACAACAAGATGATCCTAAAAGGGTTCGGTTTTTACTTTTTGTGGTACGGAACCCTAAACAGAGTAAATATATTAACTATAAAAAAAAAACTAAGAATCATAAAAACTTACCATTTCCAGTTTGGACTCCTTTCTATTGTTACTAAAAGTAAAAAGAAAATAAATGTACTTTTGTGCTGGTTTGTACATGCTTGGAATGGTACTCAGTATATTTCTGTAACCTATATAGTAAAGGTGCAACAATGCAATGAAAAGAAAGCTTCCACTCACAATTAGCTTTTTAAATTTTTTATGAGCTTATTAAACATCATATTTATTTTCTTCTCGATTTTCTTTTTTATTCGATCCCTACTCGAGGAAATGAAATATTTATTAAAATTTATATTTAAATTTCTTCGGTCTGGTGTCAAGGCAAAGCGCCGCATTGAGTTCTGCCATTCAACGCGCAATGCCTCCAGAATTCGACGGAAAGTGGGAATCGGAGTGACTTAACAATAAGGTCCCTCTGACTACCCTGTTGTGTATGGGATACAGCGTGAAGCTGATTATGTAACAATAGTTGTGTACATCTTAAAATCAATGTATTAACAAACTTGCCAATGCCAAATGCCAAAAAGCCATAGGAATAGAAATAGCAATGAATATGCAAAGACAGACAATCGACCTATATTCTAAGTTTATTTGCTATACCGCTAAATATAAATATTAATAAGTTGATAAAATAAGAATAATACGATTTTAGCTTATTATTACATATTCTTACGTAACGTAACGTAACGTGAGTATCTGTCCGTCCTTACGTTACATTCACTTTATTCCAAAACTGTTAGCACTAAAAAGTTGAAATTTGAAAGGTAGAGATGCATTCTGTGAACCGTTTCACGAGTGTTGTACCAAAACTATAATATCCATCCTTTAAGATTAAAAGAGGTAAAAACTAAGGGAGATCTTTACAAGAAACTGGAACATAAATAAATATTAAATCTCTTCGTCTTCAAAATAACATTAAGGTTCTGAAACCGTCATATTTGACATTTTTATATTATATTTAAAATTTAAAAAAAACCCCGACACAAAAATTTAGAAGTAAACAACTAGAAAAGAACTGATAATCTTCAAACTTATTTTACAACAACAGGTTGAACAACAGTGATATTCACACACACTTTTCAATAAAAAAAACTAAATCAAAATCTAAATTGGTTCATCCGTTTGGGAGTTACGATGCCGCACACAGACATACAGGTACACTAATGTACACTCTCACTTTTATCTTATAACAATCCATTGTTTTCATAGGGGCTTAGAAATAGCATTTTATTATATTTTACATACATATAACGTAGTAGTTGAGGCCAGTCGTGGAGCTAGGGCCACATTCTGTGACTTTAAACGCGACGGTTTGTGGGTTCGATCCTCCTTCGAGGTAATTAAATATTTAATATGTTCCTTCCTTCGCTCTGGTATTTAGGCAAACCAACACTGAACACGCACACGTCCAACACTGAACACGCAATATTTCCAGAATTCGACGGAAAATGGGGTACGGAGTGTCTCATGTCGTTAATCTGTAATGATATTACATACGTTTATAATATACATAGCAGTATTTTAATCAGTTATAGTGCACATTAGTTTCGAATAATAAGCAAATAGCTTTCAGTTCAATTGATGATGCATATGCATCCCGCGGTTACCGAATGCGAAATGGAAATAAAAAAATATTTGTAAAAACAAAAACCCCGACTGCATAAAACTAAAAAGAAAATAAACAACCAAATAGTTTTTTAGGATTAACAATCGGGAACTCTTTAAATTACGAAGGGTTCCTGGTAAAGATTTTATTGATTGAAGAATTACTTATAGGTCCCGAGTATTAATCCTAATAAACTATTGAGCTTGTTTATTTTCTTTTTAGTTTTATGCAGTCGGGGTTTTTGTTTTTACAAATATTTTTTTATTTTTCACTTTTTTGTTAAGATTCATTACGGTTATGATAATCATGATATACCTTTTTGAAATCCTCGTATTGAGCTCTTGAATTTGATACCCATATTGTGGTATTCAAAGCGAAAAAAATTTTTTTTTACTAAGTCCAATGGCGTCCCACAGCCGCCCTGATTGTTTTTTTTTAACGTCACCTATTTAAGAACACTTGGGCTGCTAATACAAATCTAACGATATCTCAATTAAGTAAATCCGTTCAGCGGTTCTGGAGATATGAGGTAATAAAGAATGTTACATACATACAAGATACGCGCGAAATACATAACCCTTCCTTAGCAGTCGGGAATGAAATAATAGTTTTAAAAAATGTGAGAATAAATAAATTATTAACCAACCATTTATAACTATATCCTGACTATATCATGGCTTGTTCCTCTTCATCATCAACAAACCATTTGTACATACGAAAAACCTAGGTATTAAAAAAAGCGGCTTCACGGTGATGATCAGCAGGGTAAACACAGGGAGCCTCTAGTCCCCGCGTCTCGCGGCCAGTGGCTGTCGAGGAGGAGCAACGTGAGGTTTTAGTGGGTATTTGGACGGCCTACATCTGCCAGTCCACGAGTCTCACATAACCAGCTCGAGTCCCCACTCGGGTCGGTATCCGTAATAGGATTTCTTCACGTTTAAAAAAAAGGGTAGACACAGGGAACCTAGTGCTAAGACATTCCGTTCCATTTTCCGCCAAAATTTTCGAGGCATTGCCTGTTGAGTGGCGGAACTCAACGCCGGGCTTTTGCTTTAGTGCCAGAGCGAAGAAATGAAAATATTTATAAATAATAATTAATTCCTTTAAATGGGGATCGAACCAATATCGTCGCGTTACAGTCACACTCTTGTGCCCATTGTAGCTGAGACGGGTTCGTCGCTGTTATATATAGAGCTATTAATCTCTAGATGGCTTGATGCCAAACTAGTTTACGTTAGACATGCTCAGAATTACAGACAAGGGTTTTGGTATTAGATATCATCACAAAGTAGTGCTTATTATTCAATTCTATTCTCTTTCGTTTACGTCAAAATAATTATTTAATCAATTTCAAGGCGCAAGTGCACAAGCGTGCGTCTGTTAATACGATGGATATAAGTGCGATTCCTTTTTTCAGGTTCCTGTAAAAGCTACCTTCCACCGTTTAGCTTAGTAGTTGCCGACCATTTTTTGAAAAATATATTATACAAAATATGAAGTATCTCCATACACCCGATCCAAGAATGTAATGTAGACAGCCCATATTTGAAAGAGTTTTCGTTGAACTCCCTTGCTACTTTTGTATGGTCATTCATCTACCTTGGTGTTGCCTCACAGAAACTGCAGGAAATACTAAATGGTGTATTAGTTAAAATTTCTGCCACTTTTCCATGAATCATAATTAAAAATAGCTCATGTCTGATTTGTATCACCTCGCTATTTTTATTCAAAAGCGTTGGAGTTTCTTTTATCTCTCATCCTCATTTTCTATGTCAACAACAACTGTCTCAGCTTTATCAGAAGTTTCCTTAGCCAATTCTATAGAAATTGGTCTAAAAATATCTTATTGAAGAACAAGTAGCGTTTTGCTATAGAACAGATTTACTGTCTTTATGGAAAAGTCTCAATGGCACAAGGGACACTATAAATCACGAATAGTTCTAATCACTATTCTAATACAATCTTAATATAAATAAGCGTAACAAGTACCTTTAGTAAGATCACAAAAATGTCCCAAATGGTTCAACAAAGACTGTTACAGCCGCGGTCTGGTAGTACTTCACGACGTAGAGGCGCCCTTGCGCTTTCTTCCTTTTCTTATAACTAACGACACTGGACAGTTATAGTGGAGAGGAAGATAGGACGCGCTCTTGGCTTTTCTTCAGGAGAGCTTCGAGATATGACAAAGTAATATTGTCGAGTTTCAGTTATTTAAATAAACTTCTGATGGCAAATATCTTATTGGAACGATACCTTTTTATGTACTTTTTGTTCAGCTTCACGCACATAGCAAGGTAGGCAGAGGGAACCTAGTGTTGATACTCCGTTCCCCACTTTCTGCAGAATTCTGTAGGCATTGCGTGCTGAGTAGCGGAACACAAAGCCGCACTTTGCCTCGGCACTAGAACAAAGAAAGTAAAATATAAATTTACATAAATATTCATTATAAATTTAAATAAATATTCATTTTCTCAAGTTGGGATCGAACCTTTATTTTTGTCTGGTAATTTTTGCGTGATTAGCGAACAAATCAACAGACAGACAGATCGACCCTACCGACCGAATTTTTTTTTCTTTTTATATCTTTTATGTACAGATTTTTTACCATGCTGCGTATATTAGTGTACAATTTTTTAATGATTTTTTAGATTTTGTTAGGTAGTTAGATATTTACCTTCTAATTCATATGTAGCGGTAACGGTTGTTATTACATTTTTGTTTGAAGTATTACATGGTGTATGTAGTTTTTTGGAGTTATTGCTATTATTTTTTATATGTTTTTAATATATTTTATTCTGAGCTTCTCTTCACCTATATCCATAAAATATTTGAAACCATAACCCTTTTCTTACAACGGTAGCCCTACAATAAAGTTTCTATTTTGTCATTCAAATTAACTCTTATTCAAAATGCAATTAAGCGAAGCAAACGAATAGCGTGTGTTAGTTAAACAGGATGCGATATTGAAATGTCGAGTAAATGGATTACTCGCTTTAACTCTATAGAACATCGCCGCCGCTGAGCGCGTCAGGTGCAAGTTTATTTAATTTACTATGTTAAATCGTTTTTAACAATATATACTGCAATATATCATTCGTACGGGCTTCAAATCGGGTGTTGAAAATTTTATTTTTAATTAATTAAAAAAGTAAAGTCGATGTCTTATGCAGTAAGACTTAGAATTTATTTTTAAGTACTTGTTCTGATAAGTTATATGTTTTATATGTATTTTTTTTGTTTCTAGTTTTATTTGTGATATTTATCTTGAGGAGGTTTATAATGATGATTTTTTTTTTTTAATTCGGAGGCCGTCGTGCCACAGCATAAGAGTGCGGGCGTGTGAACGTGATTGTGGGCCCGATTTCCACTCGGAAAAATGGAATATTTAATATATTTATTTTCTCGCTCTGGTAACGAGGTAACGAGGTAAGGCACGGCGTTTGACCACTCAACACGCAATGTCTCGAAAATTCTTGAAAAGTCTTGAAGTGTCTTGATCTCATAAATTATATCAAGAAAATTACTGGATCGTGGTTCATTTCGAATTATTTTGCTGACAGAAAAAAGTATAAAATATAAAGTTTTTGTTTTTAAGACACGGCGACAGAAATTTTTAATTTCTTGTATTTAATCACATCAATATTATGAAAAACTTTAATACAGCATAAATATTATAATATAAGAATTTTATATGTGAAAAAATAGGTGTTGGTAGCAACAATAAACGTTAGTCCCGAACCCGTCGACACCTCATTACGTAAACAGCGAGCTTCCTAACGCGTCATGCTGAAGTCTCTGAAATGACCTCTTTTGAAAATATTTCTGAGGTTCACGAAGAATTTTAACTTTAAATCGATCCATCGATGTAGGTCAATTGTAGAATGGCAAGTTGAGGTTTCTTTACTTGGGAAGTTGTGACGTACGATGTAAATATC
>DWLH01003041.1:0-10016 GCA_018249795.1 Heliconius telesiphe telesiphe | reverse complement strand
TCTTCGCTCTGGTGTCGAGGTTAAGCGCGGCGTTGAGTTCTGCCACTCAACACGCAATGCCTCCAGAATTCGGCAGAAAGTGGGGAAAGTGTCTTAACACTAGGTTCCCTCTGCCTACCCTGCTGTGGGCGGGATAAAGCGTGAAGCTAATAAAAGTATGTTTGTATTATAAGTATAATATAATTCTTTTAAGATTTGTTGTTTTAGCCTCTCCAACAAAGTGAATGGTTTGGTAATCCAAAAGGATACAACATAACTTACAAACGGAGTGGTTCTAATGATACTCTCTACAGTATCATCGATGACCACACTGCTAACTCCCACGTACTATCGAACTTAGAAGAGTGGTCAATATACGAGATAACTATGACTGCTATAAACGAAGTTGGTACTTCAACTGTGAGCCCTATCGCTGTTGAAAGAACAAGAGAGTCAGGTAATATTATATATAAATAATATTTTTTTTTTATTTGTTCACATAAATTATATATACAATATGTTCAATATATATATATATATATTTTCATTATTATATATAGTCCCATCGAGCGGTCCAATAGAAGTATCGGCAAATGCCACATCGTCGACGACAGTGGTTGTACTATGGGGTGAAATACCACCTCAAGATCAGAATGGACTTATCGAAGGATACAAAGTGTGTTACGCGGCGGTACTGCCACCACCTCGCCCTGATCAAAAGAAAGTTGAATGTCATCCGATACCTTCCAATCAAACGCACACGGTCACTTTAACGGAGTTAAGAAAGTATGTCGTCTATCAGGTGCAAGTGCTTGGATATACGAGACTGGGTGATGGGGCGCTCAGTGACCCTCCTGTCACTGTTAGAACATTTGAAGATAGTGAGTTCATTGTTGTGTATATATTTTTTTATTTAGGATACCTATTTAAAATACTAGTTTTTATATTAATTGCAAAGAAATTGTTGTGAATAATAATTTTTATATATTTTTTATAAATAACATATTTTTTTACATAAAACAGATGCTTCATCAATCTGAGTATGTAGCAATATACCTTTAAACGCTTGAGTACAAAATAGTTTTTAACAAATGATTATTTTGCCTTTTCGGTAAAACGTCAAAGCAATGTAATTCTATTATTTTCTACACAACCTTATAATAGGTACCTCAGAAATTTTTATCGCATCGTTTTGTTATAAGATCTGGTATCGTAATAAGATCTTTAAATTTCGTGATTTTTATAAAAAAAATACCAGTTAAACCTGACGAATCGCATATATGAAATTTCTAAGAAAACCCTGCGTTTCAAACATTGAAGTATTCCGTAGGATATCGGGGACACGAAAAATATCCGAAATCAGTCCGGTTTAAGAGCTTAATTTAAAAACAATATTCATATTAGTTGTTATTGTAAAACAGTATTTATTATAAAATTTGGAGGCATTTCTTAATTTATGATTTGCTCTGTATTATATAGCACCTGGTCCACCTTCGAATGTATCTTTCCCGGATGTCACTTTTACTACAGCGAGAATAATTTGGGATGTTCCTGAGGATCCTAATGGTGAAATTTTGGCGTATAAAGTAACTTACCATCTAAACAGCACTACGCAACATATGTTCTCTAAAGAGTTTTTGCCTTCAGATAGAACATTTAGGTGAGTACATTCATATTATAGGATACTTTATATTTTCATTATTAATAATTGCGAATAGTTTATAATAACTATTAAGTTACTGACTAATACTTGGAGCTATTAATAAATGCTTAATATAAAATATTTAGACCTCGAGTTCTTTAATGTTTGTTAAGTCACACATATCTATCAAAACTTGCCGCGTGGTCCCAATTTAATTTGCTCCATTTCTGACAATGTTATCCATTAGAAAATTACATAAGTCTTAAATTTGCGTTACGTATGTGCGCGGCAAATGAACGAATAATTTAATATCACGCCAACCGATTTCGATGGTTTGTTTTTTTATTGGAAAAGATACATTTCAAAATTGGTTCGTAATTGACATAACGGGTCGAAAATTGTACAAAAATTAAGAAATGGAGAAACACTTGGTTTTTGTGTATGTGGGATACAGTGTGAACCTGAAAATAATAATAATAAAAATGTGTTTTATGTTTATGTACGGGTTGCAGAGCAACGGAGCTGTCGTCGGAGGAGTACTACCTGTTCTCGGTGACGGCGCAGACGCGGCTGGGCTGGGGCGCCACGCTGCGCGCGCTCGTGCTCACCACCGTCAACCGCGCCGCGCCCGCGCCGCCCGCGCGCCCCAACGTCGCGCGCTCCCTGCTGCAGCCCCACCACATCACCTTCTCCTGGACCCCCGGCGACGATGGATATGCGCCGCTCAGGTACCCCATATATTCATTACGTCTATTTCACTTTTGTTTTTTCCTCTTCTTTGTAATTAGTGACAGCTGCACATGTAGTATAACAAAAAATAAATATAAATGCAGTAAATCTGTAGAGCAAAACAACTAAATAAATTTTTTTTTTCTTCTTGATATTAATAATATAATTTAACCCAAATTTATTTCACGTCACATAACCTTATAATATAAGATTATATTTTATGGTTATGTTCTATGGATATGAGTGAGTATAAGGAAAACATGAAAGTATTTTGTTGACCACATTTTATTTTGATTAATGATCAGTTTTAGTAAATTTTTCATGTACAACATCAAAATGGGAGTTTTATTTTTGGCATGGACCAATTACAACTTCTCTATAATTAAATTTCTTTATAGTTATAAAAATTCAATTAATTGAAACGCTGCAATATGAAAGTTTAATTTTAAGCTGTAAAACAATGTTTTTATCATTTCCTGTAAAATTTTCCGTATTATATTGTACAGGTACTACACGATACAACAAAAAGAAGATGGTGGGACTTGGCAAACTCTGCCTGAGAGGGTGGATCCTTTCTCCACTTCTTACACAGTGGACGGGCTGAAGCCATACACCGCTTATCAGTTCAGAATTCGGGCTACCAACGATATCGGCCCTAGTCGATACAGTAATGCAACAGAAACAGTGCGCACTCTTCCAGCAGGTACTTGTCTGGGTATCAAAATTAAAACAAATGATTTAAAATAATATTATTAAATTTTTTACTATTTTTTTTTCATTCACATTATATATTCATTAAGATTACTAAATAATTTACTAAAGTTATCTTGAGCAATTGATTTGCGACGAATTTATTCCCTTTTTAATTGAATATTGTCATTATTTATCTTCTATCTCTCTATAATACTATAAAATAAAGTCTAGTAAATAAAGTCGCCTTCTTCTACTGTCTGTGCCTTTCTAAGTCGTCTTATTAACCACTCAATGGATATTTTTAACACTTTTTAAAGTGTTATTCCACACTTAGGAAAGAAAAATACTTATTTAGAAAACGTGTAAAACTTTGAACGTAGTGGAACTCGAACCAGCGCCTCCTGGAAACCGACCAGGCGCTCTAACCACTAAGCCATACGTTCTCATCAAGCTACGTCGAAATCTTTATACGCTTGTTACAACTTATTTATGTTGTCAACATCATCAACATCTCTGTAGCGAGAGTTTTACAAATTTCCGCTACCCAAAGATAATTACTAAGAATTATCGTCTGGCAAGAGAAAATGCTATTTATTAAATCTTTTAACATTTTTAAAGAGTTATTCCACATTTAGGAAAGAAAAGGAGGCGCGGGTTCGAGACCCGCTACGTTCAAATTTTTATACGTTTTGTAAATAAGTATCACTCAATGGATTTTGATGTGGTCACCATTAAGTAGAATATTTCTCAAGGAAGGTATATAGTTTATTATATATAGTTATTTATATATATAGTTTATATTATGTACATTCTTATGTAATTTGATAAATGTGTATAAAGTCCCACCAATTGAGACACTTCCGTGTGTGCGCTGCTTTAATAGTTAGTAACGTTAGTTATTTAAAATAATGTAAGGGAATATTGTTGCTCTTAATAAGATCTACAAAATGTCAGCGATAGCATATTCGTATCTTTTAAGGATAACGTATAGTAACCATATTTCTGTCTAAAAATAGTAATTTGATTATATTAATCCTTATGCTTATTCTTATTTATCCTTCTATCTTATTTATCCTTATACTTATTTATCGCCTAATTTTTGAAACAGCGTGTCGAGAGAGGCGGAACTTTTACAGTCTGCCTCACTGCGCCACGGCAGTGACTGCTTCAGTCAGTGGCAGCGATATAAAAAAAAATATATATATATTCACAGCACCCAGCAAAGCCGTAGAGAACTTGCGAGTAGTGCCGATTACTCCGAGCAGCGTGCGCGTGCAGTGGGCGGCGCTGGGCGACGCGCACTGGAGCGGCGACGCGCGCACCGGCGGGTACGCGGTCACCTACCAGCCGCTCACGGACTTCCCCGCCTCCCTGCAGAACGCTATGAAGCAGGACGTGCCTGGGATTAAGGTGCGCCATATTTGTTATTATTTGTGGACTATTTCTTTTTATTGATTCAACGAATTAAAGACAGTAAATTGAGATTTCTTTTGGAATATTCGTTAGAGAATTACTATTTTTGTATACCTTCAAAAAACGCTTCTATTTCCACCTTAAAGGCCGCAACGCGCTTGTAGTTCCTATAGTGTTAGAAGATCTTGGGTGGCGATACGCTCGTTTGTATTTTACTTAAAAAATATATATTTATTACTCAGGATCTAAGAGATTTATTATTGAAATTAATTAACAAATAAAACCACTATCACATTTAAAATATTAAAATAGGATTAAGTTATTTGTTTAAAACAAATATCATTCAACATAATAGACTTAATTTGAATAAATCAATGAATATATAATATTCCAGAGTGAGGAAGTGGTACTAAAAGACCTGGCTGTGGACCGCAACTATGAGATAAGCGTGTGCGCAGTGAACTCGCAGGGCGCGGGGCCGGCGGGCGCGCCCGCCGTGGTGTGGGTGGGCGAGGCCGTGCCCACCGCGCCGCCGCAGGGCGTGGCGGCGCGCGCTCTCTCTCCTACGGAAGTGGCGCTGTCTTGGAGCCCACCGCACTTAGCGCAGCAGAACGGCGATTTGCTTGGATATAAGGTGAAACAATTACAGATTTTTGTAATATTTTTTTAGCAGGATGGACTAGTGGTTCAAATAAACAAGCTTTTTATAATTTGTTTTAGATTTTCTATTTGATGACGGAGTCGCCAGAAGAACCAGAACCGGGGCGGCGTAACGAGGAAGAGATCGAAGTAGTGCCAGCCACCGCTACGACCCACTCTCTTGTTTTTCTTGACAAATTTACGCAGTATCGCATTCAGGTAGGTATTTTTTTTTATTAACTTTACTATTCTATATATCATATTAAACTCATCGTGCCGCAGTGGAACAGCGACAGCTGACTGCAAACACGATATTTGTACTATATTCGAGATAAAGCATGGGCCGATTGAATCTATGTTAGTCTGTTTTAATTAGAAATATTATTATTTCTTTTTAGCTTCACATTGTATTTAACATGGTAGGCAGAGAGCCTAGTGTTCCATTCCGTTCCTCACGCACAGCCTAATTATCAAGACATTTCTTGTTAACTTGCGGAACCATTCGTCTTCTTGCCAGAGCTAACTTATCATTTATTGTATTTATAATTTTAGATTTTTTACTAAAAAAATACAAACCTACAGGTCTTAGCGTTTAACCCTGCGGGCGACGGGCCGCGTTCTAACGCGATACTCGTGCGCACCCACCAAGGCCTGCCGTCGGCGCCGCGAAACATCTCATTTTCAGACATAACCATGAACAGCCTCGTGGTGTCATGGGAGCCACCACACAGGCGCAACGGCCTCATACATTCCTACCTTGTGACATATGAAACTATAGAGCAAGATGAGCGTAAGTGTTTTTTTTAATATTTTTTTTAGGTGTACGGCTGTATACCGCATACAGCAGGGTCGAACGAATCTAAATACTCTGTTCCCCACTTTCTGCTCAATTTTTGTCAAAAATCATCCACTATGTTAAATATAAATATTGATAAATTATAGATATTGATCATGTTACGATATATCTTCACATAACCATGTGTATAGTATATAAACATATAATAAAATTGTAAATCGTTACTCTTGTACATAGAAGATATATTAGCAATAGCATCCAAACCAATTATTTTAATTTTATCTGTGTGTCTGTCTTTGTTTGTTTGCGCACGATTATCTCAGAAATTGCTTTAACCATTGTGGTTGTGGTAAACTTTAATTAATATTCAGTGTTTATATCTATTTCGATCATTTCGTAAATAATTTTATGTAAATATTTTAGGTCGCTCGTTTGAATTCTTCAAATTAACTTTAAATTAAATAATTGCAGGTTTCAGCAAGCAAGTGAAACAAAAAGTAACGGAGCGGCGCCTCCTGGTGGGCGCGCTGGAGGAGGAGGTGGAGTACAAGTTCAGCGTGCGCGCGGTGACGGTGGGCGCGGGCGCGGCGGCGGAGGCGCGCGCGCGCACTGGCCCGCAGGCCGGCTCGCCCGCGCCGCCCGCCGCGCTGCGCCTGCGCGCCGACCCCGCCGCGCTGCACCTGCGCTGGACCAACGCCGCCTCGGGCAAGGGCCCGCTGCTCGGCTACTACTTTGAGGCTAGGAAGAAAGGTACTATACTGCTTAATGTTCAATTGTTTTATTTTTCTGTCTGTATTAAAAACTGCTTATTTTGGAAAATTTGCACTTTTTAAAGTGACTTCACTGTTTAAATAAATGTTATGTCTGTCTGTCTTTTATGCATTTGTATCGTTATTCGTCAAAGTTAGTACAGGTCGCAATGCTTAAGCTAAACTTTACATTGTGTAAGTAATCATAACAGTAGAAATAGAAGACATCGCAGACTGTACTTCTTATAAAAACAATTACTTATTTACATGCAGCCAAGGAAACGTGGCAAAGTTGTAAGTGTTCAAATGTTTTGTAATTTATTACGTAATTTATTGCCTTATATTTATTTAACTATAATATTTATCCAACAAACAAACGACAAAAATTTCTACCATTAAAATTCTTAAAAAATCTATTATAAATTATTTCATAGATGACACAAGATGGGAAACGATAACAAGAACAAGTAATGGAATATTGGAAGAATTTACGATATCTTATCAAAGCCTGCTGCCATCCACTGCATATTCCTTCAGAGTTATCGCATATAATATGTACGGCATCAGCAATCCTGCCTGCAGCGATAAGATTATTGTGACTCCTTCTAAGCTCTACTTGGAATATGGCTATTTACAATACCGGCCCTTTTACCGACGAACGTGGTTTATGGTGGCTCTGGCCGCGGCCTCTATAATTATTATTATCATGGTCATAGCAATATTGTGCGTGAAGAGCAAAAGCTATAAGTATAAAAGTGAGTAGAATCATATATTTTGTTATATTATTATTATTATTAATATTTATACATAATATAAATTCGTGTGCGTAAACAATAAAACGTAAAATTTCTATCTTTATTGCAATTTGTATAAATGTTATCTTAAAATAGCTACAGTTCCTCAAGAAATTGTACAATTTTTAACATTCTGATGGAGTACTAATAGTAATATCGGCTGTGTGTTGCCTCACTCAGTTAGTAACGACAGAGTTTTATATAAACAAATAAAAAATATAAGATCCTGCACATTTAATATAATGCTTGCATACATCGACAGAAGAAGCCCAGAAGACATTAGAGGAGTCGCTGGCGGGCGAGACGGACGAGCGCGGCTCGCTGGCGCTGGACCTGTACCGCTCGAGGCAGAACTCGGTGGCGAGCGCGGGCGCGGGAGCGGGCACGCTGCGGCGCAAGGCGCCCGCGCCCTCGCTCGCCAAGTCGCCCCCGCGGCCCTCGCCCGCCTCCGTGGCCTACCACAGCGACGAGGAGAGCCTGCGCGGCTACGACGAGAACCCCGACGACTCCTCCCTCACCGAGAAGCCCTCCGAGATGAGCTCCTCCGACTCACAGGTGATCACCATCAAAATCAGTGTCGTCTGAGTGCTGCGACCATAACTAAACTTTCTTTTATTTTTCCCCCTGTACGGTCGATCGGAGTTCTCATGGTAACTATGCCGATTGAAATCTAACTAGCAATTACTCTTATCACGCTTAATTACCGGCTAGCACTGTCGAGATATTGCGTTGGTTCCGTCGCCTATCCCGTTAATTGTAATGTATGAATTTAAATGAACAAGATGATTTAAAAGAACGTTTACTGGTATTTAAATGGTTATTTAAATATAATATGAAATATTCAGGGTGCTGCGGCGATACTTAAACGCAAACGTATAGTGATTTTCAATGTTAGTATAATGAATTTTTAGGTGTTTTTTTTAAGTGCTTGTATTGGAGACAAATTTTTCTTTTCTCACAATTCGAAAATCTATGAAAATAGTGTTATTTTTAATTACCTGTTCTCAACTAACATTGAACATCCACACGTTTTCATTCTTACATTACAGTAGTGTAAATATTACACTTAATTTTTGTGACATCGCTAATAAATATACCTTATACAGGCTATGGTGTAGTCTTAAAATCCTCGTAGTGTCTATTATTGGCTTTTCTTCCAATTATACAAACGATTTTACTTAAATTTTATAATTAAAATAATAGTACTAGATTCATTTTAAATTCGAAATATTATAAACTACAACAAATTAAAACTCAATTTCTTCTTTCATAAAATAGAATTCCGAAAGCGAAAACGAAAGTGTTCGTTCAGAGCCACATTCGTTCGTGAACCACTACGCGAACGTGAACGACACGCTGCGGCAGTCGTGGAAGAGGCAGCGGCCGGTGCGCAATTACTCCAGCTACACGGACTCGGAGCCCGAGGGCAGCGCAGTGGTGAGCCTCAACGGGGGGCAGATCGTCATGAACAACATGGCGCGCTCGCGGGCACCTCTACCCGGCTTCTCCTCGTTCGTATGACACCCGCCCCCCCTCGCCGCCGCCCCCGCCCCCTCGCACTCCCTCTACATGTAACACACTGCCCTTCTCATGATCATATCGAAGCCCGACGGCATCTTTGTAGTGAGCCTCAACGAGGACCAGGCGGGTACAAGGTGCGCTCGCGGGCGCCCCGCGTGTAACACACTGCCTTTCATATGTACATATCACTTGATCGTTAAGTATTATAGCTAAATAATATAAGCTCACTAACTATGATGCATACGTTAGTTAAGTTTAGAAATATTTTTTATTAAAATTATGGCTATTGTTCTAATTTTTATTATAATTAATGACGTACATCATGAAATGTAATAATATTTTTTATTTTAGTAAATTGATATGAACTGCACTTACATATTATAACTATAAAGCAATCATATAGTTCCAGTTATTCACGATACTACCAATTTCAATACACTATGTTCACTTTAAAAAAATAGCTTTTATAGTAACTTAAAGGTAAAAAAATCTAGATATGGATAGTTTTATTTATTCTATTAAGACATATAAATAGAATTATTGTCTATAAAGATTTAAGAATAATATTATCATTCCACCTCTTAGCTTAAATATTGTATCTACTAGAAAATTATATTGTACTTATTAACTATTCACGTTTTTATGAAACATACCTAATTCAATAAAAAAGAAAAAATATTAACTAACTATGATATCAAATTTATAAAGGTGAAAATTAAAGTATGTACTATATTTTACACAAATGCATAAATCATATTAGCGATATTAGCTATATTAGCGAAGTAAAATACAAACCACGTTATTCAATATTGCTAATTCTTGTTGATATTTTAGTTACATAATATTATTACAATTTGTTTTGGTAACTATTACTTTTTGTAACTGTTATTTACTATTGAAATACTTGTTTAAATTTTCTAATATTTCGTAAGTATCTACTACTAAAAACTTACAACTGACTGATAGTTTTAGGATGTAATCTCCTATTGATTGGTGTAAATAATAGGAATAATCATGTTTCATATGCAAGCATATTTGCGTGCGCATCTGCACAATTCTTT
>DWLH01003040.1:0-10016 GCA_018249795.1 Heliconius telesiphe telesiphe | reverse complement strand
TACTTTAACAATTGATCAAAATGTTTCTTAAGTGATAAATTTAATACTGGAATACCATAAAAAGTCTAGAACCAATCTTACTTCTAATTACTTTTAAATGCCATGTATATTTATTTCCATTATTATAAAAATATTTAACTGGAACTTGGTCACCTATTTTACAAAACAAACATTGCGTACACTGTCATATTGCTTACTGTGTAAATCTTGTTTATAATTAACTAACTGTTGCTTTAGCAGCAAATGCCAACGACATCGAATTAGGTGAAATTCGTGTATCATTTAAAAAATCTAAAGTGGAAAGAAACTTCCTTCCGAACATTAGTTCTGCGGATGAATATCCCAAAGTGCAATGTGTTGAATTTCTGTAATCAAATAAAAAAAAAAAAAAATACGTTTATATCTATTTGGTTAGACTCAGTTTTTAAAATTTTTTTTAGTGCCTTATTAACAGTTTTAACCTTGTTTTCCGCTTGGACATTTGATGTCGGGTGATAAGTTGCAATCGTGACATATTTAGTATTATTACTTGTACAAAAATTATTAAACTGACTCGAAGTAAATTTCGTTGCGTTATTTGTAACAAGAGTGTGAACTAAACCAAATCTACTAAATACTTCATATAACTTCATAATAATGGCGTCGCTATTTGTAGAAGACATAGTATAATATACGACCCACTTGGAATGTGCGTCAATCTATCATAGATGTACTCTTTCCCATGGACCTTCGGGATAAGGCCAGGGAGCCAGTGGCGCTCGAAGCGGGGCACAGCGGAAAGATGTACACAGCAAGCATGAACCCACCTTTTCTTCAATCAGTTTTATCTATATTAGGTCACCACATACGATTTCTGGCTTCAATTTTAATCTTTACTATTCCGAAATGAGAGGAATGTAATTCATTAAATAAACTACTGGGATTATAACATTTTCTAAAAACAATTCTAAACAACACAAAAAATTAGGTCTCATTTTCACGTCATTCACGTTACCCTTTTTTAAGTGATTAATAAAATTAAAAGTGATTAATAATCACCCTTTTTAAGTGATTAATCACTATTTTTGGAATTGCATCTCTCTCCGTCTTCTTCCTAATTTCATTGACAGTTACAGGTTTTACAAAAAAAATCCGATATAAAATTTACAATACTAGACTTATCAATTTCCTTATCATCTATCTCAATGTTACTTACAATGGGCACAGACCGTGATAAAAAATCCGCTGTATTATTTGCACCCTTAACAAATTCTGTATTATAATTACACACGGCTAGGAATAACGCATAACGCTGGAAACGATTCGCAGCTAGTTTAGGAATGCCGTTTTTTATTATAAATAATCGATAACAATGGCTTATGATCAGTGCGTAATGTAAATGGATCCGTAGGCCCATATAAATAGTGGTGAAATTTCTTTACCACAAATACTATCGCCGTCGCTTCTTATTGTATTTGTCGTGGCGCAGAGGCACAAAGTGTGACTGCAAAATCGAATGGTGGTGGGGTAGTATTTTCATTTCTGCGCTTTAGTTCGCATTCAAAACGCAATGCCTCCAGATTTCGGCGGAAATTGGGGAATAGAGTGTCTTAACACAAGGTTCCCTCTGCCTGCCCTGCTGTGTGCGGGATACAGCGTGAAGCTGATTTTGACCACAAAGTCCGAATTTAGCGCATTGCTTATGGCTGAGCAGGAAAATGAAAATAATTAATTGTTCCAAGATGGGAAACAAACAACAACCTTTACGTTTACAATCAGACGTTTTTTTGTAATCCTCACATTTCTCCAGATATTGTGGAGTAAAAAAAGAGAATTTAGTATTCGTCTAATTTATATGTAAATGTACGAAATATACTTGTATATATTCAATTGATAAATAAATTCAAATATAAACTATAATTTTAATTAGGTTTACCCACCGTGACATTCTAGTTTGCGATATGGACAGATATACGTCATTTACATTGGTTATATAGCTTATTACTCTTGAAAGAAATTATTACAGAAATATAAATTGTAGACCGTTAAATGGCAATTGCAAGATATTGTAATATTAAACACATTTCATGTGCTCGTTGATGTCTTTTCTATGATGGAAATGACAGTGTTGAATTATTGTTTGAAATGTGTTTATTAATAAGCATTTTTTGAATCATAATATACATATATTGTTACAGTCATGGTTAATAAAATATATTAAGTAATGCTTTAAATATAGTATAAGAAATTTAGAATTTTATTTCGAAATCTTGGAATGATTGCAATATTACATATTACTAATTTTGCTCTTAATATTTTTCAGGCGTATCCTAAGTACGCATTTGATTATTCAGTTAACGACCCTCACACTGGTGATCGCAAGTCACAATGGGAAACTCGTGACGGCGATGTTGTTAAAGGTAAATATAAAAGTTGTGAAAAATAATAAATGATATAAAGTAAATTTATAATTCAGTTTAATTAATGTCTTTAGTGATGCTAAAGGGTATTAGTTCATAACATTAATAAGGATTTAAGCAAGAAAATTAGTGATGTTTTTATTTTTGTAGGTGCATACTCTTTCGACGAGCCCGATGGTACTACTCGCATAGTGGAGTACACTGCTGACAAACACAATGGTTTCAATGCGATTGTCAAGCGAATTGGCCACGCTTACCATCCTCAAGTGTACAGCAAAGTTCCAAGATATTATGGCTACCACTAGATGGCACCTATTAATATAAAATATATTGACACGATCAACAAATGGAAAGCTAAAGCAATACAAAGCTGTGATATTGCGCAAATAGAAAATAAAACAACCTAATGTAGAATACTATGTAGTTTAATCCATTTTATATAAATAGTAATTTATTATTGTAGTTAAAATAAATATCTTGTTACTTAATTGCCATGTTTTATTTATTTTTTAAATAATTCATGCAATCCAAAATTTAAAAACTGGATTAGTACAGTATCAGTACAAAAATATTGTTTTATTTACATAGATGGCGCTGCTGCTATATCAATGTACTAAGAAATGCTACAAGAGATGTCGCCAGAAGCCTATATTTATTTTCAAAATCTATTCAAGTTTCAAGTTCTGTATAACAGCAGAGGCTCATTATTTTCTCATTAAATTAAATATATAGGTTTCTAATATACCTTTACATAATTATGCAATTTTATAAAGTAAATTACTAAAGAAATTTTACTATTCAGAGCTTCCTGACTTAATTTATCATCGTTATATAAGGAGCTCGAGCATGAAACATAATGAATTGGCCATTTATAGATATTAAAAAACTTTATTAAACTACTTATTACAACGAATATCATTTATTTCAGTGTTAAAAGTGTAAAATATCAATTGTTTTTTATTAGTGAAAAGTCCACAAAAAGTATTTATATCTTCACTTAATGATTTATTTTTAAATTAGATATTTTGTAAAAAAAGAAAAAAATAGATTTTGCTAGCGTTTTTAATAGCTACAAAAATATTTATTATTATCATCATCATTATCATTAGCCTGTCCTCGTCCACTGCTGGTCATAGGCCTCTCCAATGGCAATCCACTGAGCTCGAAAAAATATATATAAAGTTATAAAAATTTATATTTCTGTGTGTTGAATAAACTCAACTGGTTGGTTTAATATTATTTAATAACAGTATAACATGACAAAAACTTCACTCATTGATTTAAGGGACTATAAAATTAGGCAATTCAACAATAAAATATAAGCAGTATGACATGAATATAGCAATTTAGAATGGTATGCACCAACTGTACTACTGTACACACGCAATTATTACATCTAACGCATTCACTTTCGTTGATTTGCATGCTCAGTTGCGTTTTTGAAATATCAACACAATTGTAACAGTAATCGATTCTAAAACATATACTACAAGGTTTGCTTGAGAAATACTAAATGGACAAAAAAGATAATAGCTCGAAACGCTGTTAGAGAAAACTTGATTGTTAATAAATTTATTGATATATATCGACATATATATCAATAAATTTAATATCAATGCGAACCATAGCGAATGAATGATTATAAAATATTTTATTTCTCAAATGAGAATCGAACCAACAAACTGTGGCGTTTGCAGTTGCACGTTTGTGCCCGTGAGTCACGACTGGCTTCAAGTGAAGTTAGTGTTGACGATCTTCAAAACTTATTCAAGAAATGGATAAATTGTAACAAGCGCTAAAGAATTAAGTCTTTTTTCATTCATTTAAGCTGATGAGATATATTAGCATATTAACATAAATGCATGAAAACCTTTCTTTTGTATTTTCTCGATTTCTAGCAAATGTGTCGAAAAATGTGGGCTCTAATCAAAGTACTTCTGTATATAGTACTCCTGTATGCTACGGAGAAGTGCATAATATATCAAAATCTTGTTTTAGTGTCTTTGAAACTATAATCTAAACTATTGCGAGTGATAAATTTGAGAAATTGGAAAGATGATTTCAGAATTAACAATGATTTAGAGGTTTTTTTGTTCATTTATTTCGGTGCATGTTGATGGCATCCTAGTAAATTTTGTGTGTGAATACATGGATGGATGTAATTGGTTTTGTAATCAATAACCGTATTCAATTATTCTGCAGTAGATACATCGTTATAGGATAATTTTACCTAAAATCTTTGTCATCTGCAAAAATAAATAGCGTAGAATAGGAATTGAATAGGATTGGGCCTAGATGTGACCCCTGTCGCACTCCAGATGCAATATTGTAATCGTTTGACTTGAAGCTTGTCACGACTACAGCAAAGGATCTACTTGTTAGGTATAACATGAACCAACGCAATAGAGGTCCGGTAACACTATAAGCGGATAACTTGCTTATGAGGATTGAATGGGCTACCAAATCAATACCTTTCCTAGAATCCGTGTATTATTTGTAGTACCTCTTGACTTGACAAAACCATAATGCATTGCCATTAAGTATTTATGAAAAAATTGCATTAAGTATTTAGTGATTAGTTATATGGTGGTATATTGTCAGACCCAGCTCTTTTGGTTACACCATTTTTAACCGTTAATTTTTTAAGAATGACAAAACCTCTTTCACAAATGACAAAATTGTAATTGACTCACTATCAATCTGAGATGAGAATGCTTTTCAAACGGTACTTGTAAAATAAACGGAAGAGAAAGGAGGCAAAGAGTTTCTTCAATCTTGTTTCCATCCAAAGAACTCATTGAGCTGCATGATAGATCAGGCACATGATATAGAACAAATTTATCTATAACTTACGTTACTATTTCATGAAATTTAAAAAGCATACTATTTAAATTGTCACAGTTTTTTTAAAACTTATAAATATTAGTATTCTATATTGTCTTTGAAATGATAAAACTCAGAGATGTGGAACGCCTATATTCTTTCAAAGTTAAGGAAATTCATTGTAATTTCTATCCGGAGTGGGGTAGTTATACCATATGACTATATACAATAAAGTAATTAAAGATAGCATAGTAAGTACGTGACAACAATCATTAATATATGCGTTAGTGTGTATGAATACGCATTGTGCAGATAGAATAGTGTGCGTTTATAAATAGGTAGGTGATGAACGTTGCATGCCGTCTTCGCGTAGCCTCAACCTTGGATATGGACAGGTCTATAGTATTTTTTGCTAAATAATAAAAGAAATAATAATTTTGTAAGTAGTGCATGGTGTTGCTTTATGGTGGCTTTGACCGCGTAGTGGACTATGGCTAAGTTACTAACAGTATGCGTGAGTATCATTTGATTTGATTAATTTTGAATATATTTTACCCTCCATATTATATTTACATATGTTTCTTTAAAATACAATTTCAATGTAATCGTTGGTCAGTAACAAAATATAATTTTTACAATATTTATAAATATTTGAAGTACAAATCTTGAGATATTTTACAGGTTTTTTTGGGAAAATTACTTTTTGTAATAGCCCAAAATCATTTTATAGACGAGTCCATAGGGGTTCAGCAACAACCAAATGATGTATGTATTTCTTAATATTATTATTTTATTTTAAGTTTCTTAAAATCTATTTCTTATTTCTGTACAGTGATATAAATATGAAAAATAATAAAAAAAAATTTTTTTGTACTTTATTCATAAAGTATTATAATATTTGTTAAATTTAATACAAATAAAAAACACATTGTGTCATATTACATATAGACAAAATAAACATATAAGGGATTTTATATTTAACTCAAAGCAATTTGAATAAGCACACTAATTTACGAAACACTCGTTATGTTATGTCGCAGAGTACGCAAATATTGAAAGTGAGCTGATGTTGTAATATAATGGACCAGTTTTAGTATCGTTCACCCACTTTTCCCCATAACCTGTTTTATATGGATAAAAGTACAATTGCCATTGCCAGTTGTATCCTTCTTTTTGATATTCCACTTTGCGTTAAACGTGACACAATCACTATTCAAATTGTTTTTCTTTTTATGTATAACATATATGTATAACGTTGTTTTATACATAAAGTTATTACTTAATTATAAACAATATATTAATATAAATAATGAATTAAAAACTTTTACTTTACTAATCATCTGACGTTATTTATTTTATCGAAGAAAGTAAGAAATATACTAAATCTACGAAAAAAAATTAAAACGATCTGTCATTGACATTGAGAACGATGCGCCGGCGCACGTTCGCTCATCTTGAACTTGAGAAGATGGCCGCGGGCGTGTGACATTTAGCAACTTCTGTTTACAAACATTAACCCGTTTGCGAGCATTGACCGATAAATAATATGTTAATAATCCAAAATAGATTAAATATATAAACCTTTTTTCTGTTTAAAGCTTATATACTATTAACATAATCAAAAATATCTCTCTTTTCTTAATTTAGCATATTCTTCATAAATATTCACAATTTATATGATTTCTATAACGTTTATGCTTACGTTTACCTATACGCTTGCAAGGCAATTGATTATCATGAAAGTTTAATCCATCAATGTCATGCGAGCAATAAAGAGGCTCATAAAAATTTTGTAGCTAGTAAAAAAGCAAGAATGTATTCAAGAAGCGTATCGCAAAGGAAAGCGTGGAAAGTGTTATGCTAGATATACTAAATAACATATTTATTCTCACATCTTTTCAACTTGATTACACAAGGTGCATTCCAATTTTATGGAAACTATTAAATGACTCATTGATTATTCAGAATATAAAAGTATAATCAACTAACATGCAATACATTGTCATAATGAGTAACTTACAAAGTCAGCACACGCGAGGTACCATTTCACACATTCTTCGTTTTTTTTTCTATCCTTACAATATAATTATAAGAGTTATACCATTTTGTATTTAATTATTGTTGAAAGTCATTGATTATTTATTTCGTGTTTTAGGAAACTCCTGTTTATTCCTTTGGTTATGGAGTTGCGGATACACAAACTGGAGATGTTAAAACTGTTTGGGAGACTAAAGAAGGTGACACTGTCAATGGTGAGAATTTTCAACAGTATCTTATTTTACAATTTTTAACTATTTATTTCGTTTATAACGTCTCTTAGTTAAAGTACACACTACACTACTACAACTCTATAAAAATAATATAAAATTTTCTTGTTTCTACTTTATTTTAAAAACAATATTAAGTTATAAACGATTTTTTTTTCATTAATTGTAATCATTTGTGAAGTTTTATTTTTAGGTAGGTAATGTACCCTAAAAATATAAAAATTCTATCAATTTATGAGAATATTTATTAAACTAAAACTTTGTACGAATTCTAGGTCATTACAGTGTAATAGAACCAGATGGGTCTATGAGAACTGTGGAATATTCTGCTGGACCAAAATCTGGATTTACTGCAACTGTTAATAATGATGATTTTCCAATTGAAGCAACTGCTGAAGAAAGTAAGTTTGAAGATAAAGCTATAAGAGATTACGATAGATATTACGATTTTTCAGAAGATGAATATAGCGATACCTCTTACAAAGCCAGTGAAAGAAAACGAAATCGACATCCTTATGAAAGTTTATTTAAAGATTATTCATTGATGAAACGACCTAAATATCCTTTAGATTCGGAGCCCAGTGAGTATACTCATAGTTTTACTATAAATCATCCTCGAGATGAATTAGAGCCAGAAGCAAGTGCTCAAAGCCATGTTGGATTTAAGTTTGACCCAAATTGTAAAACCAAACAAAAAAAGATTAAAAATAATTTATATAATAGCGGAAACACAGATTATCGAAGGCAAAAATATCCATCTCTAGCATCTGATTCTTACGATAATGGATACGATAAATACGTTAGTGATGCTTCTAATATGGAAAAATTAATCCATAAATATAAGCATACAGACGAATATCCACCAATGAAAGCAGACGAATATGATTGGTCTTCTACCAAACATGGTTATTCGGGGTCACCAGATTCTCCTCCAATTGATAGCTCTTATAATGATTACATGCCCCCTCGGCCCAAAAAAAGATATAAACCTCATAAAAATCAAGAACATTTTACGGCGGAAGACCTAGATGATTATATTTTAATACCTAAACGTAAACTCAAGAAACCTCCTAGAGTAGCAGAGCCTGAATATGAACCAGAAGTAGATGATGAGTTTGATGAGAATATTGATGACGATCGATATCGTAAACCACCGCGATCACCTACTCATAAAGAAGTAGTCCGAAAAGTTGTCAAAAAAAAGAAGCCTGGTATAAACTTATTAGATATATTTGATATTTAAGTTGTTAAATACAAATTAGATTAAGTATTAAATTTTGTTCTAAAGACTTTGAATTTGAAGACTGTTTTATTTGTGCTAAGATTAATAAAGAAAATATCTTTATTTACATTCTTGTTCATTATTTAAATTTATTTTAAGCAGTGGTCAAAGATATTTTACAATAAAAAAATCATTCAGTTTTTATTTACAGATCTCTAGACTTTACTTTATCCTACAAACATTTGAATATATTAATATATATTTTTAAATTAATAAAAAAATGTTAATTTAATTTATTAAATAATTAATTAGTTTTATTTAACATCGTAAGACTTGACCATAAGAGGACAGAACTGTAGAGGAAAGTGTAAATACTGCCAAGTTATTATTTTTGACGGGTCGATCGATACCTTTTAAATGCGCTTGCGCAACGGATCTTACAATGATAGTGAAAGTAAAGAAACTGGAGCAAGTAGGTGTGTAGCCTATGTATTACCTCACAAGGACGGTTAAACTATTTTACACTATAATATGCTAATTGCTACTACAAATAGATATTTGAAAAATGTTAAGTAATAACTTGATATATGAATAATATATATATTTTATTTTGTGTTAAAATGTATTAAGTTTGCAAATTTTAAATATTCCCATATTTGAATTTTGTACACAATCAAAATGCGCAGTAACTTGAGAAGGAAGGGACTTGTTACAAGGTTCTCTATAAGGCATAATAGTTAGATTTTGTTTGAATTGTTCTATGTTTGTAATATATATATACAATTGTAGGTCATCTGGAAAAAAATATCTAGCTTAGTCGAAGATTTGAAATACAATATCGCGTTATAAAAATTACATTAGAACAGAATAAGTGTCATGCCGCCGATTCTCTGGTAAAAGAAATATTTCCATTTCCTCACTCTGGCAACAAGATAAAACTTGGAAATTGTGCAGAAAGTGGAAACGGAGTGTCTTAACACTAGTTTCACTCTCCGTATGCTGATATGCGGGATACATTGTATTTTTATTTAAAAAAATAAATAAATTTAGATCATTTAAAAATAAATATATAAATTTAGATGAGGCTAGTCGTGGCGCAGTGGCACAAAGTGTGACTGTAAAACCGGCTGGTTGTGGATTCGATCCCCACTCGAGGAGATTAAATATTTACTTAAATTTATATTTCCATTTCTTCGCTCTAGTGTCGAGGCAAAGCGCGGCGTTGAGTTCTGCCACTCAACACGCAATGCCGCCAAAATTCGGCAGAAAGTGGGGAACGGAGTGTCTTAACACTAGGTTCCCTCT
>DWLH01003039.1:0-10017 GCA_018249795.1 Heliconius telesiphe telesiphe | reverse complement strand
CCCCGTTGTCTTGAAGTAGGCGTTCCACAGGGAGGGGTCTTGTCTCCTTTACTTTTTTCTATATTTATAAATGCCTTAACTGATTTACTTAATGTCCCATTTCACCTTTATGCTGATGATTTACAAATTTATGTATCATCTCCCGTTGAAGCCATCTCAGATGCTATTGAACGAATTAATCGCAATCTGCAAATAATATTTGAATGGAGCAAATCATATGGCTTAAACTTAAATCCCACCAAATCTCAAACTATAATTATTGGCACACAAAAACAAGTAGCAAAATTAAATATTACACATCTACCACCTGTTATGTATGATTGTACCCCTATATCTTACACAAAATCCGTTAAAAATTTGGGTATTATCATGGATAACACTTTATCTTGGACACCGCATGTTTCAAATATTAGCCGTAAGATATTTGCCACAATGGGTTCTCTAAGAAGATGGAAAAATTTTCTACCAATTAAAACGAAAATTTCATTAGCCACTTCCCTCCTTCTTCCCATTATCGACTATGCCGATTCCTGTTGCCTTGACTTATCACAAATACACCTAGATAAACTAGAGCGCCTACAAAATCTCTGTATCAGATATATTTTTAATTTGAGAAAATTCGATCATATATCCTCATATCGCAATAAGCTACAATGGTTGACGGTTCGGCATCGTCGATATTTCCATGTACTTTGCACTCTCTATTCTATTCTTTTCCATCCTAACACTCCTCACTACCTTAAGGAGCGCTTTGCATTCCTTGGATCAGATACCTCACTTCATATCAACCTCCGCTCCAAAAGCGACAACAAGTTAAAGGTACCTATGTGTAATACAGTAGGTTTCAATGATTCCTTCACTGTGAAAAGCGTCTTTTTGTGGAATGACCTACCATCTTCTATCCGTCACTGTAAATCAGTTCACGTCTTTAAAAAATCCTTGAAGCAGTACTATTTGGCAAAACAAAATAATATTGTATATATGTAATGTAATGTATGTAATATTAGTATATATACCTATATATATTTTTCTGTATTTATTATATAAGTATTATATGTAAACTATATCACACCTATAATGTTGTATATTTATTTTGGGTCTCATAAATATTGTTATTATTAACAAACGTTTTATGCACTACACGGTTCCTATATTATTATTTTATTGTAAATGTTTACGACCAAGGTTACCTGTAAGAGATCACTAATAGTGATAAGGTCGCCTTTGCATGCTAGTTATATTTCAACAATGATCGATTCTTTTTTGTTTTTATGTACTTATAGTTTGTGTGTGCAATAAAGAATTTTATCTATCTATCTATCTATCTATCTAAAGCGCTCAGAACGGCAATGCTATGGGGGAATAACAACAAACTAAGTTTCGCACCGCACAAAACCAAATGCGATGATACTTAGTAAAAAACTTAAATACGATTCCCTAATCATACAAATGGCAGGTATAGAAATCCAACTGGTCAAGGAGATAAAACTTCTTGGAGTAATAATTGACAGGAATATGACCTTTAAGCCCCACGTCACTGCGCAATGCAGAAAAGCTGCCGATATCTACAAAACCAACTACCCTTTATCCGCAGATTAAACCTTTTCCAAATGCACTATATCGGCCCAAACCTCGTGACGGCCATCAGCGAGATCATATAGATGTCCACTGGATGTGACATACGCGCTCAACGAAGTTTATAACGGACTCTACTCAGCCCGACAGATAACTCGCTCCCTGAGAGAGTCGCGATACACGGGTACTTCCATCCCTATAGATTCCCACAATACTCTGTAACTGGTCCATACACAAGCAGAAAAAGCGGACCTAACCAAGAAAAGATACGGAAAGGGGGGAAATTCACGCACCCTGACCATCAACGAATCTCCGGGGCTTACATACGAGTTTGTAGTAATCATCCAAACTAAGGCCATTAAAAACGCCCTACACGACAGCATATCACATGCAATCGTCGCCTTAACAAGGCATACAAAAGGATGCATCTACTACACTGACGCCGAGGAAGACGCTATCGGCAGGCTCATTCGCCGGGCAAATGAAGGTTCTGTGACTGATATAGTGGAACACAACATCAAAATGACTATTTCCTATAGAGATGAGGAGGCAATCCTCCTTCCTCCCTCCTCCTTCCTATAGAGATATATTACGAAATCAACTAACTGCACCGCAACCAACATAATCAACGGCCAAAAACTCGGATTTGACAAAAGGAACTCGGATTTGACAAAAGCAGACCATTCAAGATAGCAAGATATTAACGTTCACTTCACATTTAAAAAAAAAGAAAGAAAAAATAACATTTTTAATAATCAATTAAGTACAAAAAAGGCACGGACAACAAAAGTCTGTGGATGCAATAGATTCCATCCGTCTGCTCTGATGTAAGGGAACAAGAAAGAAATTGACCACTTTATTTATACGTATAAAAAAATTAAAGGGTCTGTGATTTGAAAACAACTGTGTTTTTCCAAGTACATGTAGTGATTTATATTTTTGTCTATCCGTCTATATATCAGTTAGAACCAGTTGAACCGGTTTTAATTGGTCTTTCATTGAAGTACAGAGCAATATACATACTATAGGACCTAATATATACCTACTTTTTATCCCAGAATTCCCGCGGGATCGGTATTTACGTGATAATAATCGCGTTTGCACTTGCCTACTATCTATCTAAGATATGAAATAAATAAAAATTTTACGACTTTAACTATACGAATATTTAATATTCGTATAGTTAAAGCAGACTAAACCGCATGGGATCTGCTAGTATATATGTATATATATAAACATTTATTATGTTTTCATATTATATTCAAAACTATAATATGGGCTATTTGTAGACAGTTGTTCAGACAAGTCCTCCACATAGTGTTCGTTAGTACCAACGTCAACGTTGCTAATTACCACCATCGTTCAATGTAAAATACTAGATAATATGAAAATTGTAAAGCAATTATATTTTCAAGGACGTAAATTAGTAGCGCGATTACTTATTTAGAACACGTATAAAAGTTTAAACTTTACGGAATTTAAACCCACGCTTTTTTTTTTAAAACTTGTTACGTAAAAATGTTTACTTTTTAATAAAATTATGATATGCGTATTGATTGAGTGTACACTTAGAGACTAATTCAGTTCAAGAACGTATATACATTTCCAAAGCCACATTTTGTCTTTAAGATTTTGGTAGAACTAGATTCTATAGTCTGGTTTCTGACTTAGATGTAACAAAAATATTATTTGTGGGTTTCATTAGGTGTGGGCAGAGGGAACCTGGTTAAGACACCCCTTTCGTAATTTTTTTATTAACGTGAAATATTTAAATATTTTACTGAAATAACGATATAATAATTTTTATATTCAATATGATAGCATATTGAAATAAAAAATAATTATATCGTTTAACGTATTGTAATGTATTGTTAAACAGCACGAGCAAGACCATGTGGAATATTTCTATTTATTATCATATATTTATTTTAGTACATTAAAAGTGTATGTTATTATCAATTTAATTATACATAATAGTAATGGCACTAATTTGTAAATTGAGTAGATTCATTTACTTTATATATTTTATAAGTTTAACATATAAAAAGTATTGTTAAATAACACTGTATAGAATTATTCAATTTCCTTTTGCGTAACTTTTATTTTAAGACCTATAAACAATATGTTATTCTCAATTCAATTATAGCTAATAAATAATCACACATTGATTTGTATAATATATGGATAAATACAATATATAAAAGAGCAACTGTTGAGTTTCTTGCCGGCTCTTCTCAGCAGAACTGCCTTCCGAACCGGTGGTAGCTTTTTGTTTTGTTTATATGTTCATTCGACGATTCAAAAGTGATTATAAGAGTCTATTCGAATAAAGAATATTTTGAATTTGAATACTTTAATGATTGTATAAATGTAACATATAAAACTTGCTCATTTGACAGTATTTGTGGGTTCGATCCCCATTCGAGAAGATAAAATATTTACTTAAATTTATATTTCCATTTCTTCGCTCTGGTGTCGAGGCAAAGTGCGGCGTTGAGTTCTGCCACTTAACACGCAATGCCTCCAAAATTCGGCAGAAAGTGAGGAACGGATTGTAGGTCCTCTGCCTACCTTGCTGTGTGCGAGATACAGCGTGAAGCTAATTTAATTTGACAGTATGTCCAAATATTTATAAATAGACAGTTTCGTTAGCCATGATCAGTCGAATAAACTAAACAGAATGTACTCGTTCTAAAACTATTCTGTTACTGAGTGACTAATATACAACGCACAGAAAAAAAAATTGGAATTAGAAAGTTAAATATGGCTTGATGGGCAAAGTAGAAGATTAGAGGCTTTAGGAGAGTACTAAGAGAAGGTGTCTTGTAATAGGAAGAAATAGGAAAATGCGAGTTTTCCATTTTACGTGTCAAGCTAAGTTACAAGTAGCCTTTTTCTCTTTTAGCCTTTTTCTCTTTTTTTAGGCTTTTTCTCTTTTTGCTGTTTTTATAAATATTATTTGCGATAATGTTACAAATAAACTAGCGGCCCACTCGCGGCTTCGCCCGCATACCACTTATAATACTTTTATTATGCTGCATTTTCCAACAGATTAAAACATTCAATCATGAATACTACGTGGCTGTATGATAGGACGTCATCGGCGGCAAGGGCGCCCCCCGCAGGTACTCGAGCCTAGGCTTGCGGCCGTAACAGAGCGTTGAATTATTTTCATTTTACATTTTCTCGAAAAGTATACGTCCAAATTACATGTTATAAATGCCGAAGATTATCTACATTAAATTTCCTTGATGATGAAATAACTTTCGCTCGTAAGTTTTAACACACATGTGAAATAAAAATCGATGAAATATCACCTTACAATTTTCAAATATTTTTTGTCACAAAATGCCAAAATGTCACTTAATTATAAGAGATAAATATATTTAATGATATAAATATATACTTGTTTACATAATCCCGGAGTTTATATTAGATCTAATAAAATTGAATATGTTTGTCACATAACGTACTGACATATAATAAGCTATATGTGCAGCGCACGCGCTTAAAGCAGTTTAAAAGCAACTCTATGGCGTTCCTTATTATTGTTATTTCGTTATTTAAGGTTAACTAAGACTTACACCGTAATGTTATATAGCCTATAGCACTTATGAATAATGCAGCTTTCATACAAAACAAAACGAAACCAAATTTGGACCAGTAGATCAAGAGATCTTAGCGTTTAAACAAACAAACAAAACCTTCCGCTTTATTATATTAGTATAGATAATAAAATTAACAGGGTGCATAAAACAATTTTAAATTCTTAAATTAATTTTAAAATTTCATTTCTCTTATTTTGGATTTCTCCTATATTATATGAAACATATATACGTGATGGGAAATGTATTGTAATTCATTATTCACACACTATGCTCTCCTGTATCTTATTGAGCTGGCAGTTTTGGAAGTCATAAACAAAGAAAAAAGATAGTTAAAATTATATAATAAGTATGTAATATCTATTATTGTATAATAAGGTATGTAATATATACAATTGAATATAAATTTATTATTTAAGAAACTATATGTGAAGGTCGTCAACAAATGCACTGTTAGTTACAATTTTTATATAATATAGTGAATGAGCATAAAAGTTTTCCAAAAATTGGGCATGGTTTTAGAAATTATTAAATAATTGTTTCATATCATTGTTGAACCTGTGACCTTCGCTAATATTATTCTACATTATCATAACAGATTATACAATAGTGGGAGTAACATTTATATAGATAAGTCTATACAAAATCCTATCGTTTGTTAAGTATTTATTCTTCAATAGGTGATAAGATTTTAAAATCGTAATTTCTATATAACTTGTTTACATAATAGCATTTAAACTCAGTCACCGTTGCGAAGGCCAAGCATTATGTAAATGACAGACGAATTTCGAACAGCCGCTACAAATGGTGCCCATTTTCTTGTAAAGTAGAATAAAATCTTACAGCAAAATGTTTTACCTATTTTACTTATATTATATAGAAATAGCTATGTTTAGAAAATTTAACGATAATTCGAGAAGTATCTATAGTAATATTATAAAGCTGAAGAGTATGTTTGGTTGAAACCGCTAATCTTAGGAACAATTGGTTCAGTTAAACATTTAAAAAAATCTTTAAGTGTTGGATAGATAACTTATCTACGAATAACTTTAGTCGATGTAACCCACTGTACCTGCTACTTTCTCCATCCATCCATACTTTCACACAATATCCGATTTTGGAAAGGATATTCTTATGGAATATCAGTATACTGCAACATTGGTGTTTGTTAAACTATTATATTATTAAATTAGCTTCACGCTGTATCCCTCACACAGCAGGGTAGGCAGAGGGAACCTAGTGTTAAGACACTCCGTTCCCCACCTTCTGCCGAATTTTGGAGGCATTGCGTGTTGAGTGGGAGAACTCAACGCCACGCTTTGCCTCGACACCAGAGCGAAGAAATGGAAATATAAATTTAAGTAAATATTTAAATTCCTCGAGTGGGGATCGAACCCACAACCAGTCGGTTTTACAGTCACACCCTGTGCCACTGCGCCACGACTGGCCTCAACTATTACATGATATAATATAATTCAATTCAATACTCTATCCACATCTAACAACTCAAGTTACTCATTTCCAAAAATTGTATACTGACTGTGATTGTGACTGTAAACGCGGCTGGTTGTGGGTTCAATTCCCACTCGAGGAAATTAAATATTTCCACTTCTTCGCTCTGGCGTCGAGGTACAGCGCGGCTTAGAGTTCCGCCACTCAACACGCAATGCCTCGAAAATTCGACGGTAAGTGCGGAACGGAATGTCTTAACACTAGGTTCCCTCCGCCTTCTCTGCTGTGTGCGGAATACAGCGTGAAGCTGATTTAATTATTTTATATAGTTATTCTGGAAAGTACTTTGATATTATCACAATAGTTTACCAATAGTTCCTGAGACTAGCATGTTCAATCAAATAAAATCTTCAGTTTTATAATAATTTACAAATTTTTAAACGATTTTTTTACATTTATTGTTAAAGCAGTATTAGCAGCTTTTAAGTTTTTTTTTCTTTTATATCAAAATTACATTGTCCTGTTTGTATTTAAAATATACTTAATCCAATTTAAGAAGTTCTAGTTTATCCCAGCAACTTTGTCCTATTATAAGGATGGTTTTTATTTATCATATGCAATTTATATGCATATGAGTTAATCAATATAGTATCGATATTCTTTACTATGTAAATTTTATGAATGGTTCTATCTTTTTAAAATTATATAGAATAATATCTCTGCTAGTATACATATGTAGGTTTTTTTTTCAGTCTTCTCCGCATAGCATCTCTTCTACATTTTCTTATACTTCTCTTCTATATCTCTCATTGAGAGATGTGAATTCAAAACAGAGTATTATTAGGTGGTACTTACCGCCGCTCTTTCCGTTATCAAAACGTTGAAATGATCGAAATCACAATCATCTCTTTGAAGTATTATATTCTTTATTGCACTATAAATAAAATAAACAAAGAAAATAAAATTATAGAAAAAAGGTTAACGAACATTAACAATTTTTATAGATAATTGCATAATGAATAATTTTTGTCTCACCTATTTTTATTATAAAACTTACCGTTTAGCTGGAAAACTCAAAAATCTGATTTTTGCAACATTTGACCTTGAATAAGCAACCTTGACCTTGCAACATTTTTAGCTTTTCACAGAATCGGATTCTCAACACTTCGGATTGATGTGGATAATTGACAAATTGTGTATAATAGGGTTCCCAACATTCACGCCAATTTTTTGCAAGGTGCGAATTAATGTAACCTTCAATGTCTATTTTAACCGGACTAATATGTGTTATGAAAAATCTATTGTTTTTATCAGAACTACAAATATTTCATATCAAGACTATTTTTCGTTTTGGACAATGGAACTAATAACCAAAATAACATACTAAGTCACTAAAGGTAACTTTGAATATATAGTATAAACGTACTGGTGTATCGATTAATATAAGTTTCATTTTCTGCTTGAATCTAAAATCCTCAAAGGCTAAGCTCATACGATATAGATGAAGTTTTGCATATGTAGATATAAATGGTTTTAATCTATTTTCAGTGATGCATGCTTGTTTAATATATAGAGCGGTATGTGTACGTAAAACAAGGATGATATATTATTTACCTTTACGCTGTATCACATTCCAGGGTAGGAAGAAGGAACCTGGGAACCTAATGGTTAGATATTTCGTTCTCTAGTTTCCGCAAATTCTGAAGGCATTGCGTGTTGAGTGGTGGAACTCTACCACTTATACCACTGTACAAAATAAACATACATCATGTATAACAGATTTAAAGACTTGCATCTGCATCTGCAATCTAATTTGAGAGCTACGCTTTTGCTCCTACGCTACGATTAGCCCTAAAAATTATAGTATTTTTTTTCCGTTTCACGCTGTATCTCGCACACAGCAGGGTAGGCAGAGGGAACCTAATGTTAAGACCCTCCGTTCCCCACTTACCGCCGAATTATGGAGGAATTGTGTGTTGAGTGGCGGAACTCAACTTTGCTTTGCATCGACACCAGAGCGAAGAAATGATGAAAAAATGTAAAAAATATAAATTATAAATGAAAATTGAAAGCAAGTAAATCCGCTATTTTGTTAAAATAATGATTCTTCATACGGATTGTAAATAAGATCCTCCCTGCAAATCTCTTAGTAATGAGCTAATTCCCAGCTTCCAACTCGGCTTAACGCTTTAAATTGTATTATTGTCAGTTAAGTCCCATTGTCTCTTAATAGTCTCAGAACTTAGCGTAATACTGTGGAAAGAGAAGTTGGGATTTTTATATTGTGCACTTGGTGAATTCCTTGCTGGTTTTAATTGCATTTTTCGTATAATATTAATTTCTCTAATATTTTTTTTAAACATAAAATCTCGAGAATATATATTTGTATTTCATGTGATTCATTATATTCGAGAAAATGAAATATTTTTTTAAATGTATATTTTCATTTCTTCGCTCTGGTACCGAGGCAAAGGCGCGGCGTTGACTACCACCAGATACAGCGAAAAATGATGACCTCTGCGTACCCTGCTGTGTGCGCATTACAGCGTAAAGCTGATTTAATTTATTTAATCGACAAAGTATAAAAGATATTAACAAAATATATTATAAACGTAGTTATAATATATTTTTACTTTAAAATTTCCCTAATTCCCATTCCACACGTCCCTCCCCCTTCTCCTTGCTCAAAATATTTTAACCACCAATGCAAACTCATAATACGAGTATGTAAAAGCTAGATTATATAAAGAGTAAACAAAATTTGAAACGATGACAGGAGCAGATTTCCTCACTACGATAAAAGTGACGCTGTTCAAGTTAGTACACACCACTTAGAATATGAAAGTTTGTATCTAAGAGTACGTTACAAGTTAAAACTTTCTGAACATGTTGCATACGGTTGAGAAAATACGTTTTAAAATTTTCCATTTAACTTTATGTTGGTGTAATGTACTAGAAACTCACAAATACTTGGTGAAGCTAGCGCACCGGTTAAATTTATTTCATAATGAAACAATAAAAAACGTGTCTGTATTTTTAGTCTTTTCACAAAAATATTTAGGTGACGGAAATTTTTTAATAAAATATGAATCTAAAACTACTCTACGGTTTTTAAAACTTTTGTCTACTTGTTTGTCTGTACAGACACATCTTCGGAATAAGTGGACGACTCCGAATGTTTTTTTTTGTCGTATAGATATTAGGCCAGAACATAACATTGACTTGAAATTAATAGATTTTCAAGACGAGTACACCTGGTGTAGAACTATAATAATCCAACTAATAGAAAGAGCATAATGAAGTAGGAACGTAAAAAGTTGTTCAGAGAGTAAGAAGCATTTTTCATTGAAATTTTCTCAGCTTCACGTTGTGCCCTAGTTTTAAG